>JASDQU010737360.1:12345-68219 GCA_032191745.1 Picea mariana | reverse complement strand
ATTGGAAGCCATGATTTAGTTCATCCCAAGCATGGGTATGTCCGCCTTGGAGAGATAATTATTGTTTTGCAGATGGCACCTCCCGAACTCTAGTCTTAGTCTCACTTGACTTCCTGTATTCTCACTGGTTAATATTTGTAATATATTTCGACCATAAGTTGGTCTTCTGACCTCATACAGTAGGGGGCATATATTATAACCCTAAAATCCCCTAGCTATGCATACATGGCATTGGCCTTCCTACTTGCATAATTTTCCATTTTACTGCTAAGAAACTCTATTTAAAAAACTATTTTTTGGAGCATGTACAAGCCCTGTTGCACTACTGCCCACGTGAATACATGTGCTTCAGATCCCTTCCTTAAAGTTGGAAGTGTAGCTACTTCCCAACACTACATTGCTTGACGAACGCCTTCCATATCTTGAGTAGCTTGATGAACAACGTTGTGATGCAGCCTTTGCTAACGAGGCTCATAAGAAATGAGTCAAGTGTCAGTATGATCTGTCTGTTCACCCTCGGATTTTCTCTGAAGGTGGTATTGTCCTAATTTACAACCAAGACAAATATCTCCTGGGGGGTGGCAAGTTCAAACCCATGTTGTTCGTACCTTTCATTGTGAAAGAGGTGCCTACTGTCTGGTTGATTTCAAGGGAATGCTTTAGCGAAGCCTAGAAATGGGCTCTACCTTAACAAGTAGTACTCTTAGGTCGGTCACCTGCGTGGATTCTTGTATACATGTATAGTATTTTATACATTCTTTTCTTTTTTGTTTTGTGGACATGTAGTTATTTTTTTCTTCTTTTTCACAGTGGCATATGTCAAGTGAATCAAAGGTTTACTTTAGGTTCATGGATGGTGCTATCCAACACACTCGTAGGCTTGCTTCCGCAGCTTGGGTGATATTCACACCTAGAGGACAATTGTTATCTTGTGGAGGTATTTGTCTGGGTGACACAACCAATAATGTTGTCGAGTACAGTGTAGTGACATAATTGCTACATTATGCTTTTTCACATGGTATTTCACACCTTCGAGTTTATCTATATTCTCAATTGGTTGTGTCCCAGTTAAATGGGGTTTACCGCATTTATGATCCTATTCTTCACCGATGATTCCTTAGGGTACGTCTCTTAGAACGATATTTTGATTACATTACGTATATTCATGTTCCTAGGAGATTTAATCATTTAATGAATACTCTAGCTAATCAAGTTTTAGATTGGCATATTGCTCACATGTAAAATAAAAACACACATATACACATGTAAATACATTTGTAAAAAATGTTACTAATAAAAAAAAAGATGTATATATGTGTGTGTGTGTGTGTGTGTCCAAAATAGTGTTAGGAGTACAAAAGTGGGCATGAAAGCCTTAAAATTCATCGATATACATCGTTGGGATTAATCCCTCAAAATACATGGTACAAAACGTTCCCTCAGAATGTATATGGTCCAATGTTATCTAAGGTCTAGGGATATTGGCCCTGCTATAGTGAATGACGACATTTGCAAGAGATCGAAAAAACTAGACCCATGTCCAAGGCGCCCCTACTACATGTGGTTTCATAGCCGGGCGGATATGCTCGATCTCAGCCATAGGAACTGCACGAGTGAGAGAAGTGAGGTTCCTCTCCACTCATCGTAAGAATCTATCAGCCTCTCTAGCTGGGGGTCCTCTCGTAGCTGTCGTTGCTCCTACTACTGCTGGTACTGCCTCTGGTAGAGGATGACATTGAGTCCTAGTGAAGATTTTCGATTGAACAGATCCTACATATGTACATAACAGATTCACAAGTTATTACTCTGACGCACACATAAAAAGGATATATATGAAAATTAAAAATTTAATAACTTCAAAATATATTTTTTACTTATCTCACCACGCTCCTCGCCAGGGGACACAGGAATGTATGGATCTCTAAGGAAGCTAATCCTTGCATAGGTATATTCTTCTATAACTAGGATCTGTTGTTCCCACCAGCAAAATAATTTGTTGTCGAAGGCCTCTACAGTCCTTCCTCCACCCTGTCTGGGCAGTGAAACCGCCCACCTGCTCACTACTGGGAAGGAGGCAATATGCTCCCGTACTGTCTCTCTAGGGATGAGACTAGGAACCCTCTCAAAGAAGAAGGAACATAAGATGGTACCAAACCTGAAGTTCTTGTTGGTATTCCTACGACACTCTGTGAATTATATCTTCATGCATACTAGCATGGTATTACTCCAGTCAAATATTGTCTCTTCCAAACACTAAACCGCATAGTGCATATGTGCATGAGAGGCTTGATGGAGTGTGGTGGATCCAGTAATCCGCCCGATCATGAGTAGAATCACTCATAGAGAGAGGCTAGTGATCTTGTGAATTGACACCTAAGAACCCACTTTCTCAGTACCAACCTCATAATACATGTTGATATAGTCCTCGATGTTGAACGACCTCAGAGGAAAGGTCCTCAAGTTGACTGGTTCCCCTCTTCTGGAGAAAGTAAATATCCTTTGTAGTCAGGGTTAGTGATTGACCCTCCAGCATCAAATATTTTGCATTAGGATGCCAATACTCTACAAGAGTGTTAAGAAAACTCGGTTGTGCCCTCATGAATGGACACCGGAATAATTTCCATAAGCCACATTGTTTTAGTGAGGTGATAGCCATAGGGTCATCCTCGACCAAGACATCCATCTCCTGATGCTCCCTCTCCCTCCAGTGAACATACATCCTATCACATACAAAGTGTTGTAGAGAGATGAATAATTGTGTTTTTATTTTTTTGATACAATAGGAGGTGTACGCGCGTTGTAGATTAGAAAATTGCATATGTACTCAGGCTTTTTATTACTCTGCCCGAGTACATATGTGGTATGGCCTTGGAAAGCCCGTGTACACACAAACGTGATCCTTTTAAAAGGGTGCACACTTCCCAAACTAAAATTAAATACAAAGGAAAGAATTGAAATGCAAGAGGATGGAATTTGTACTTACCTGGTCCAAGTAGGAGGGTTTTTCGTCCACCGTAGCTCCCAGAATTCACTTTTTTTTACGAAGGTGTTTTTTGACTTTGTTGTTAATTTCCCTATTGCAATGGTAAAAATGAGTTGTTCACCTCTATTTATAGATTTTTTTGGCCCTTTTTTCCCTAATTTGTCCCCCTTTTTCACTTTTCTTGTCTTGGTGACTACTCGAGTTCGCTTTTGAGTTATCTATTAGTCGTTCTGGTGAACTAGTGTTATTGGTTTGGTAATTTGTTGATATCAATTACATTTATGTCATCCCTTGGTAAAAGTCATTTTTTCCAAATTTTGCATATATGTTAGGTTTTTCACTCCCAAATTTATGCATCTTGTTGTCTTTTCCTATTTTCCATAGGATCGACCCCACCAAAGTGTGACACATAACCTTCTTTTTTGCTTTAGAAGTGTATTAATTAGGTGGTAGAGCCTACCTCTACATGGATGCCCTAGGTAGATCCTTTGTTTCCTTTTGACGTCCAAGCTGTCAGTTCTAACTATAGGCTTGGAGGTTCTTGTTAGTCCTGTCATGATTACATATTGAAGCCTCATTCTTCTTTCTAATCATCATTCTTGGCCTTACCCTCTGGACTCCCTAAATGAGCATGCTTTGTTGTCTTTCAAGATCACTTTAAATTTCGAAAGAAGCATCCAACGAGACTGTATTTATTATTTTTGATCTCATATGGATTACTTGAGAAAAGTATCCCCATGGAGTCTTCTTTAAGCCCTTTTCAGACTCTCTAAAATTGAAAATATTTTCGAGCGATCTTGGTGCCCTTCATGCTCTCCAAACTCAAATTTGAAGGCACATTTGTCCTACAGTATTTTACCCCTTTTTCAGTTTGGATGGCTAATTTTACGAATAAAGGTATTCTCTAGGGAGTTTGGTTCACTAGAAGATTATTCTCAGGTGTAATTTTAACCCTTTTTTGGACTCGAGAGACTAAATTTTTTAAAAAGGAACATTCTCTTTGGTTTTGGTTTATCACTTTTTCGGGCCTTGGAGATTACTTACAAAAATGAAGCCCCCCCGGAATCCATAGTTAATCCATTTTCATACTCCCTAAATATGAAATGATCATCGAGTGACCTTGTTCCTTCACACTCATTAAATTGGTCCAGAAGGACATCTACTTGGCATGAGTTTAACCCTTTTTTTGTTCGACAACACAGGTATTCCAACAGAGGATGAACACCTTCAGTAACCACTCACATAAACAGATCAAAGATCAACACACCAATTTTTTCACATGGTAAAACCCCTACGGGGAAACATCCACAGCCCGAGCCAATGCGTCCACTTGGAGAAGTTTATTAATGCAAAACAAAAATATTACAGAGAGATTTTACAATAGATTTTCTCACAATCGATCATTGGAAAATGACCCTGCATGCTCTTTAAATAGAGATCATGGACCAATCGGGTGTTAAGCCACAAATCAATGGTCGTTAAGATCGAGGGGAGTATGAACCGTCAGATCACTCTATGTCGGGAACATATTGTGATCGTCGGATTTCCTAACTACAAATTCATACTAATTCATACTAAAGAAACACACTTTTACCTAACGACACATTAAACCAAGTAGATCTTAAATAAATCCTAAGTGTCCAAATATCCTAACATCCCCCCTTAAGAACAACATAGGATAGGATTGAAGGTTTTACAATGTTGACACAATAGGAGAAGGAAGGATGCATTAGAGCCTATCCCCCCTTAATTGTAACTTATGAACTCCTATCATAGATCGAAGTTTGGAAAACTTTGCTTCTGTAAGAGACTTTGTGAAAATGTCTGCAACGTGATCTTCTGTAGGGAAAAAGAGCACTTCAATAACTTGATCGTGAATGAGTTTTCTGATGAAGTGCATGTGTAGCTCAATGTGCTTGTTGCATTGATGTTGAACTGGGTATTTGGTGATCTTGATGGCACTCTGATTGTCGCACCAAAGGCTGGTCAGATGTTGTTTCTCAAATCCAAACTCTAAAAGGATCTGTTGAAGCCACAAGGCTTCCTGACTTGCATTTACCGTTGCTTGGTACTCTGCTTCTACTGAAGAAAGTGAAATAGCATGTTGTTTCTTACAGGCCCAAGTGACAGGTCCTGAACCAAGGCTAAAAACATAACCTGCAGTAGACTTCCGATCATTAGGGTCGCCAACCCAATCTGAATCAGTGAAACCAACCAATAAAGGAGTCCCCCCTGAACTGTAATGTATCCCAAACTGAACTGTACCACGAACATAGAGAAGTATCCTTTTAGCTTCTTTCCAATGGCTTTCATGGGGTGTTTGCATATACCGAGCAACAAGACCAACAACAAAGGAAAGATCAGGACGGGTATGAGTCAAGTATAAGAGGATACCAACTAACTAATGATACAGGGTGGCATCAACTTCAAGAGAAGTACAGGTTCTAGTAAGCTTGACCCTAGACTGGAAGGGAGAAGGGGATGGTTTACAATCATCCATGTGAAAGAGACGAAGAAGTTCACAAGCATACTTAGACCAGGGAAGAAAAATTCCTTCATTGGTTTGCAAAACTTGGAGGCTAAGGAAATAGTGCAAAAAACCTAAGTCTCTCATTTCAAATTTCTTCTTAAGGTTGGTTTTCACATGGTTTAAAAGTTTTGAGTCACTACCAGTAAGTATAAGGTCATCAACATAAAGGACAAGGATTATGAGATGGCTTCCTACTTTATTGGTATAGACATTAGGATCAGAATGGCATCTAGAGAATCCAATGTCAATAAAAAAGTTGTCCATTTTGGCATACCAAGCTCGTGGAGCTTTCTTAAGACCATAAAGAGATTTCTTAAGGTGACAAATAAGGCTAGAGTCATTCTGGACATATCCAGGAGGTTGTTCCATGTAGATTTCTTCTTTCAAATGGCCATGCAAAAAGGAAAATTTAACATCCATCTGATGGACCTCCCATTTATGTGAGGCAGCAAGGGCAAGAACAAGGAAGATGGAATTCATTTTGGCTACAGGGGCAAAGGTTTCATTATAGTCAAATTCTTGAACTTGGGAAAATCCTTTGAAAACTAATTGAGACTTGGTTCTTTCAACACTTCCATATGATGCATACTTAGTTCTGTAGACCCATTTACATATGACAAGTTTTCTTCCTTTTAAAAGAGGTGCAAGATCCCAAGTATCATTTTCCATTAAAGAACGATACTCTTCAGTCATTTTTGTATCCCAATCTAGATGACATGAAGCTTCGACAAATGTCTCTGGATCACGAGTCTCTTAAACTTGAGCCAAAAGAGAAGAGGCTCATTGGAACTGTGAACGTGTTCGACGCTGATCTAAAGGATCACTGACAATACCACCAGCTGCTTCTTGTGTTGAACGGGCCCATCTAGGAAGTGATGGAACTGGTGTTGGTTCAGATTCAAAGGACTTAGCTGGAGAAATGTGAGGAGGCGGAGGTGGATTTTCATCCTCACTATCATCATCTGACGAAGAAACCAAAATAGGAACAGAATAAGGAACAAACGCCAAAGATGGCTCATGGGCCGAAGAAGGCACAATCGTTGAATTAGGCTCGCATGCCAAGAGATTTTCATCAAATTTAGCATCTCTTCTAATAATAATTTCATTACAATGTGGTTGAAGAAGTCTGTAACCTTTGACATCTTCATAATAACCAACAAATATACACTTCTCACTTTTAGGATGCAATTCTTTCCTTTTCTCATTAGGAATGTGAGCCCATGCTATACTGCCAAATACACGAAAGTGACTTACATCTAGTTTAATTTTAGTCCAAGATTCTTCCGGTATTATAGTTTTAAGAGCCTTTGTGGGAGTGCGATTGACTATGTAATTTGCATAGTTGATTGCTTCCGCCCAATACTTTAGACTTAGTGCCTTAGATTGGATCATACAATTAGCCATGTCTTTTAATGTGTGGTTCTTTCTCTCAACAACACCATTTTGTTGTGGTGTATATGGAACAATGTGTTGCATTTGGATGCCCTGTGTAGTGCAATAACTTATAAAATTATTGTTCACATATTCACCTCCAATATATGTTCTTAACTTTTGAATTTGATGTCCAGATTGTTTTTCTACAAGGGCCTTGTAGGCCAAAAACTTGTCAAGAACTTCTACCTTAAGTTTTAAGAAGTAAACCCAAGTACATATGGAAAACTCATCAATGAAAGTTAAGAAATACTTGCACCTAGAAAAAGAAGGAGAATAAAATGGACCACACAAATCATTGTGAACAAGATGCAAAGGGCTCGAAGCATGCCAAGAGGCATGTTTGTCAAAACTGTCCCGATGATGTTTTCCGAGAACACAACTGGCACAAACACCATCTCTACATGAAACAAGAGGAATACCAATCACCATTTGTTTATTACATAGTTTTTTTAATGAGCGATAGTTTATATGACCAAACCGCTCATGCCAAAGTTTGATCAAGTCATCTCTATGAGCAACAAAAATTGATGAAAAAGATGATGACCCAAAGTTGTCAAACTTGTACAAACTGGTAATATCATCAACAATTCCAGTTGCAAGAACATGCTTAGGATCTTTTAGATCCTTGATTACAACTTCATACAAACACAGAATATTCACTACCTAGCTTAGAAAGAATAAGATAGATGCAACTCTCTTCCTCCATTGTTATCTTACATTCTTCACATAAAACTCTGAGTATCACAGACATAGCGAAGTATCCTTTTAGTTGCTTTCCAATGGCTTTCATGGGGTGTTTGCATATATAGGGAAATAATACCAACAACAAAGGAAAGATCAGGACGGGTATGAGTCAAGTATAATAGGCTACCAACTAATTGATGGTACAAGGTGGCATCAAGTTCAGAAGAGGTAAAGGTGGTAGTAAGCTTGACTCTAGTCTGGAAAGGGGATGGTTTACAACCATCCATTTGAAAGCAACGAAGAAGGTCACAAGCATACTTAGACTGGGAAATAAAAATTCCTTCATTGGTTTTCAAAACTTGGAGGCCAAGGAAATAGTGAAAACACCTAAGTCTCTCATTTCAAATTTCTTCTTAAGGCTGGTTTTCACATGGTTTAAAAGTTTTGAGTCACTACCAGTAAGGATAAGGTCATCAACATAAAGGACAAGGCTTATGAGATGGCTTCCTACTTTCTTGGTATAGACATTAGTATCAGAATGGAATCTAGAGAATCCAGTGTCAATCAGAAAGCTTTCCATTTCGGCATACCAAGCTCGGGGAGCTTGCTTAAGACCATAAAGAGATTTCTTAAGGCGACAAACAAGGCTAGAGTCATTCTAGACATAGCCAAGAGGTCATTCCATGTATATTTCTTCTTTCAAATCTCCATGCAAGAAGGAGGATTTAACATCCATCTGATGGACCTCCCATTTATGTGAGGTAGCAAGGGAAAGAACAAGGAAGATGGAATTCATTTTGGCTATAGGGGCAAAGGTTTCATTATAGTCAATTACTTTAACTTGGGAAAATCCTTTGGCAACTAACTAATCCTTGTGTCTTTCAACACTTCCATCTGATGCATACTTAGTTCTATAGACCCATTTACATCTGACAAGTTTTCTTCCTTTTAAAAGAGGTACAAGATCCCAAGTATCGTTTTCCATTAAAGAACGATACTCTTCATTCATTGTTGTATCCCAATCTGGATGACCTGAAGCTTCGAAAAATGTCTCTGGATCATGAGTCTCTTAAACTTGAGCCAAAAGCGAAGAGGCTCGCTAGAAATGTGAACATGTTCGACGTTGATCTGAAGGATCACTGACAAGACCACTAGTTGCTTCTCATGTTTAACAGACCCATCTAGGAAGCGGTGGAGCTGGTGATGGTTCAAATTCAAAGGACTCAGCTGGAGGAAGGTGAGCAGGTGGAGGTGGATTTTCATCCTCACTGTCATCATCTGAAGGAGAAACCAGAATATGAGAAAAAGAAGGCGCAAACACCGAAGATGGCTTGCATGATGAAGAAGGCACAATCGTCAAATTAGGCTTGTAGGCCAAGATATTTTCATCAAATTTAACATCTCTTCTAATAATAATTTCATTACAATGTGGTTGAAGAAGTCTATAACCTTTGACATCTTCAGAATAACCAACAAATATACACTTCTCACTTTTAGGCTACAATGCTTTCATTTTATCATCAGGAATGTGAGCCCATGCTATACTGCCAAATACGCGGAAGTGACTTACATCTGGTTTAATTTTAGTCCAAACTTCTTCCGGTATTATATTTTTAAGAGCCTTTGTGGGAGTGTGATTGACTATGTAATTTTCACAGTTGATTGCTTATGCCCAATACTTTAGACTTAATCCCTTAGATTGGATCATACAATTAGCGATTTCTTTTAATGTGTGGCTCTTTCTCTCAACAACACCATTTTTCTGTGGTGTATATGGAAAAGTGTGTTGCATTTGGATGCCCTGTGTAGTGCAGTAACTTGTAAAATTATTGTTCACATATTTGCCTCCATTATATGTTCTTAACTTTTGAATTTGATGTCCAGATTATTTTTTGACAAGGGCCTTGTAGGCCAAAAACTTGTCAAAAACTTCTTTCTTAAGCTTTAAGAAGTAAACCCAAGTACGTCTAGAAAAATAATCGATGAAAGTTAAGAAATAATTGAACCTAGAAAAAGAAGGAGAAGAAAATGGACCACACAAATCACTATGAACAAGCTTCAAAGGGCCTGAAGCGTGCCAAGAGGCACGTTTGTCAAAATTTTCCCGATGATGTTTGTCGAGAAAAAAACCGACACAAACACCATCTCTTCTTGAAACAAGAGGAAGACCAGTCACCATCTGTTGATTACATAGTTGTTGTAATGAGCGATCGTTTAGATGACCAAATTGCTCATGCCAAAGTTTGCTCAAGTCATCGCTATGAGAAACAACAAATAATGAAAAATATGATGACCCAAAGTTGTCAAACTTGTACAAACTGGTAATATCATCAGCAATTCCAATTGCAAGAACATGCTTAGGATCTTTTAGATCCTTGATTACAACTTGGTGAGGTGAAAACTCTACGGTTTTACCTTCACCCGAATGAGTGATTTGATACACTGATAGAAGGTTACAACAAAGACTTGGAACACATAATACATCATTAAAATGACCATTATCTACTTGAACTATTCCAGATCCTACAACACTAAAAGATCTATCATCACCAACAAATATTTTCTTGGTGTTACATTCATTTAGAGAAAAAAATATGGCTTTATCCTTAGCCATATGATAATATGCTCTTGAATCAATAAGCCATTCATCAAAAGAAGAAGCAAAAGTTGTGTTGAAGGAGAAACCAGAAGAGGAAAGTGCATGTCCATGAGAAGAAGAAGAAGAAGTAGAATCAATATTGATGTTGTGCTTCTTCATCACAGCTTCTAAAGATGCCATCTTCTTGAAACATTTAGACTCATCATGACCATATTTATCAAAAAAGTTGCAATGTCTGTTAATCTTCTTATTTTTATATTTTTCTCCTTTGTCACCATTAGGATCTGAAGTTGTCTGAACGGGTTTGGGACCCTTATGTTTCTTTTTGTTGTAGCGAGGATGTTGCTTCTAGGGATACTTGGGTTTATCTTTCTGTTGGGTAACTAAGGCTCTATTGGAGGTACCTGCAGTGTTGATCACTCCAAGTTGTACAAGCTTATATTCCTCTCTAATCAAAGAAGCACAAAACGACTCAAGACTGGGTTTTTGATAAGCTTTCCCTAGAGCCTCTCTCATGGCATAAAAGGTAGATACAAACACAAGATATCCACTACCTAGCTTAGAAAGAATAAGATAGATGCAACGCTCTTCCTCCATTGTTATCTTACATTCTTCACATAAAATTCTGAGTGTTTTAAACTTAGATAGATAGTCTCCAAGGCAAGAAAAATCACTTGGACTCAAGGTCAATACTTGATTTTCTAACTATTGTGCTCGAATAATATTTAGTTTACCAAACACAGATTCAATCTTTTCCCAAGCTTCTTCAGGGTCATCAATTTCTTTAAGGTGGAACCTTAAATCAGGAGAGATGGACATTCTGATTAGTCCACGTGCTTTGTCACTCCTATTAGCCCATTTGGCTTTCTTATCATCATCAGTGGGTTCTTTTTCCTTTCCCAAGGTAATCCAGTACAATCCTTTACTTCTTAATAAATATTTCATATGAGATTTCCATTGGAAGTAGTTGGTGTTGGTAAGAAAAACATTATTTGTAGAATCCATATTAAATATGAAGATAATATGGATTTAAAAACCAAAACTGATGATCTGGATGGAAAGAGCTTGAAAAGTTATGCGGTTTTAAAAAAACCGGCACTGAAAATAGAATTCGGATGTGAGAGTTATGCCCTTTTAATAAAAATGCATAAACGGTAACCAAATGACCACGTGATAGTGTAAGTTGCTTTATGAAGTGACCCACTTTTATAAAGAGAAGCGGGGATCACTTTTACAATAAAGTTACTATATAACAGAAAAGCTCCATGTAAAATAAATAACTCTAAAATAAAATATTAAAGCTACTTATAGTGATTCACTTTTATACTTGAAGTGAAATACACTTTACAATTTTAGCATGAAATTTTTCAAAAAAGGTAACAAAAGAGAGACTTGAACTCAAGACCTCTTACTTAATAAGACAACTTTTAACCAAATGGTCTAGAAACAAATATTGTAATGTTAAGAAGGAGGATTGAGAGTGTTGTTTTTGTTGTTTTGGAATACAGCATTGGAGAGCGTGCTAAGAAAAAAACTCTTTCACACAAGAAAAAAAATTCGGTTCTCGATGACAACAAGGGTTAGATCTCGGTTAGCTTACCTGGAAGATGCACCTTTTCCTATTTATTTCTGATTTTTCGAGATCGCACAGGGCACGGGAAAAAGAGAATACAAAGATCTAAAAGAGTAGCAACACGGAAATAAATAATACAAAACCAAAATAAAACCAAAATACTACTCTGCAAAAATTTGAAAAATATGTATTCAAGCTTTATACCTACAAATCTAACTGTAATGGCGGTATCTTGGGCAAACAAAAACATTTTCGAGTGAAAAGAAAAGTGTTCCTAAATGAAATGAGTGCTCCAGACTCAATGGAACAGTACTATCAGCCCAGAAATGTACGGAAATGACAGAAAATGGATATGAGACAACTCATCTTCACAATCTCGATCTACAATAGGAGCGGGTCTTTAAACATGGTTTGATACCATGTTCGACAACACAGGTATTCCAACAGAGGATGAACACCTTGAATAACCACTCACATAACTAGATCAAATATCAACACACCAATGTTTTCACGTGGTAAAACCCCTACGGGGAAACATCCACGACCCTAACCAACGCGACCACTTGGAGCACTTTATTAATGCAAAAGAAAAATATTACAGCAAGATTTTACAATAGATTTTCTCCCAATTGATCATCGACAAATGACCCTCCATTCTCTTTAAATAGAGATCATGGACCAATCGGGTGTTAAACCACGGATCAATGGTCGTTAAGATCAAGGAGAGTATGAATCGTCAGATCACTCTATGTCGGGAACATATCGTGACCGTCGGATTTTCTAACTACAAATGCATACTAATGCATACTAAAGAAACACACTAAGAAACACACTTTTATCTAACAACACGTTAGACCAAGTATATCTTAACTAACTCATAAGTGTCTAAATATCCTAACATTTTCCAGCCAGTAGATTATTTCGGAAAAAGGTATGCCTCGGGAGATTTGTCTCGTCAGGAGAGTTCTCCTCATTTATATTTTATAGTTTTTCGGGCTAAGGAGACTGTGGGCCCTTGGTTATGGAAGAAAGTGAAGATCAAGGAATAAAAGGTCAAACATGAACTACGCAGGAGACACAGTGATTGTCACTGGGTCAAAGTAAGCAAAAGAGAAGAAAAGATGGAGCGAATTATGGAAAAGCAAGTCGTTGAATGAGGAGATCAGGGATGACAGATCAACAAGAGAAAAGAATCGTAGAAAACTCAACAAGCAAAGAAAGCCACCATTGGATGCTTTGGAGAACCGCGTGATAAGGGAGGAAAGTCAGGCTGGTGAAGCCCTAAAAAGGCGGGTCAAGCTAACCTAGGGTTTTAGACACCTAGGGTTTTGGGTAGTTAGGGTTTTGACACCTAGGTTTCAACCTAAGGTTGTCAGTGAGGACTTTAATGTATAAATAGAGGTCGAGAGGACCTAGGTCGAGGCAATACTAGTGTTGGATATAGATATTGATTGTTGTCTGAGAGATTATGCTACTGTGAGAGAGAGGAGTGCTGAGAGTGAGAGCCTTCTAGTATTATAAGATCTTCAGCTGGGTGCAAAGATCAAGTCCTGCAGCTGGGTGCGCAGGAAGGTAGGAGACAGAGAGAAGAAGAAGGAAGATCTGATGACTAAGAGCGCATATCAGAACTGTAAGCTTTACCTTAAAATATCATAAGAACAGTTATGTGGATGTAGCCCTACAGAGAGGGTGAACCACGTATATTTTGTGTTGTATGTGTGATTGATGCCTGGATCTTTGTCATTTTTGTATTGTTATTTGCATTATTGTGTTAGATCAGATGTATATCTTCATAAAGTAGATCTAGCTGATAAGAGCTATATGAATGTTGCATTATTGTTGTATTAGTTCCACTTGATATTCCCCTGGTTGTAGACATCTATGTCCTGCAACCCCCCTCTTAGTTGCTTCGGGTGAGACTTCATCTTGTTCGCAGGTGTTGCCGAAAGGGCTGGTAGTTAAAGTTTTGTTGGTGCGTTGTTGAAGTGTTGAACCTTGGGTCTTCCCCTGTGCCAACAAATGGTTTCGTTGTCAGGATAGGAATCTGTTTAAGGGAATGTCAAGGTGGTTCCCATCAAACACTGATATTCAAAATTGGATAGAGGATCAAGAGAGGGACTTCGTTGAAGCCCAGAACAAGAACCCTAAACTGAGTACTGAACATTGGCTACAAAGATACATCTTCACCAAACTTCATGAGATCTTCTTTGGGGGAATCCAGCAGGAGTTGTTTGAATGGTTGGGTAGGTTAGTCGATACCCAGTTCGAGATTAGATCTAGACCTCCTGTGGTTTGGATGTCAGCACTAATCCAGAAGGTCAAGAGAGTTGACAACGTTGTATTCAGAGCAGTAGATCATTGGTTTGATAGTACCATTGGAGGGTATATCACCGAGTTTGTTGTTGACAGAACAAAATCGTATAGCCAAGCCGAGAGATACTTTTTCAAAGGACCTAGAGGAAAATGTTTGCACTTTCTAAAGCTGAGAATCAAGATTCTCTTGCATGAAAACCACATATTGAAGATACAATAGATTGGTTGGATCTAAAAAGGCTAATGTTCAAGAATTCAGAAAGCGACAATGACACAGAAGCAGGACATACACGTAGTGGAAAATTATTCTGAGGGGTTCACCTTGAGAACTTGTTTAAGAAGAACTACGGAGAAGAGGGTTTCTACAGTGGAGAAGAGGTATATCTAACCGACGAAGAACATTCAGAGCCCACCAGAACAGAAAAAGGGGAAGTTGAAGAACTTTGCCAAAGCGAGCCAAAAACCTCAGGAACTACACAGACTACTAAAGTAAGTAACATTAATCTTCCTATCGTCTCAACAGTACTTAGCGGTCAGAATAGTCAGAACCACCAGAGTCCTCAAAGCACTATTACTGGTAGCTTAGCATCTACTCAGACAAGAAGCCTAGTCAGATCTATGGCAGATAAAATGAAGCTCCCTATCTTTAGAGGAGATGGATCTGAAGATCAAGATCAACATTGGTTTCTGTGTGAAACTATATGGAATATTAAAAGTATCACCGATGAAGCCATCAACAGAACCCAGTTCAACACTATGATAAGGGATCGCGCACTGAGATAGTACATGAAACTTGTCCAAGGACTGGCGTAGCCTAAGCCACTGAATAAGATCAAGAATGAGTTGATTGCAGAGTTTAAGAAACCTAAGTCAGAGTCACAATGTATTACATAGCTAAAAGAAATCAAACAAAAGGTGGCAGAACTTGTTTGGGAGTTCGACCAGAGATTCAAGACCCTAACAGGCCGATTAACTTTTTAGATCCCCGATGAACAGAACAAAGAATGGTTCATTAGTACGTTGTTACCACACATCAGAGTCCCTCTGATGCAACAAAAGATTGCATCATAGGCATAAGATTTGGAAATTTCCATGAAGCTTGAATCAACACCTATGGGAGAATCGAGCTCAGGCATGAGCCAAATCTTGAGTTAGCTAACCAGTTTGTCTTTACAGATCGAGGATATGAAGAAAGATAAGGGAAAAGACAAAAGGGAAGATTTTTGGTGTGTGAGATGCAGATCAAAAGGTCATGATAAGGAACATTGTCCCTTATTCCATGAGTATTTGACCTCAAGAGCGTCGAGCCCCTTGAAGCAAGTTAATCTGCCCTAGTGTGATGTGTGTAGAAATAGACATCGCCCAGGTGAGTGCTATTAAATGTAGAAGTATGTTTAGACACCCACAAACTTGTACTGCACATTCTATAAATCAATAGGGCATGATGATCGATATTGTAGAGCTTACGACCTCATGCATGAGAGGTCGAGAGACATATACAAGATTCAAGGCGAAGTACAACAAGAAGGAACTACTCCATAGTACAACTCTCCAGGGAGAGGAAACTTCACTCCTCGCAGTGGATATAGAGGATGAGGACGAGGAGGAGGTATGGGTTGAGGCCGAGGACAAATAATCTGTTATAACTGCACACAACCATAACACTTAGCAAGGGATTGTCAGAACCCTTTCACAACCTGCAGTTATTGTAACTCTTTTGAGCATGTCATAGAAGAATGCCCTGTGCTACTGGCTAAGGTTCAGGAAAGACGAGGACCCCAGAAGAACCCACAAGTACAACTGATATATGCTGAACCTCGTGGAATCGAACCTAGAGTTGTTGTCATTACTCGAGGAGGTGCTGCTACAGGAGAGGATAGAACAACCCAAAGAAAGATCACAGAAGAGTCAAGTATCAGGAAAGCTGAGGAGAAGACTCAGGATTTTGATGCAAATAAAGAAAGACGAATCTTTGAGGAAGAAAGACATGAGTTCAAGAGGAACCAAGGATCCTCATCTAAAATGAAACCATAAGTAAAAGAATATGGAATGCCTCAGGCATTTGATCAATTGGATGCGCATAAAGAAGGAAAAGAAGTAAGTACTCTCATCAAATTTCTGTACACTTGTCTTAAATTAATTCAGGATGAGAAAGTTGTACAAGAGTTACAAAAACCTAATCAGACAGTATGAGCTAGGAAAGGTAGACCCCTTGCTGAACAGGGAATTACACTAGATTGGTAAGAAGAGAAGAACAAACAAAGAATTACATTTGAATTCTCAAATAGGAGATTATGATATAGACTATGTGGTCCTCAACTTAGGGTCGGAGGTCAATGTCATGACAAAGCAAGCCTGGGCACTGATGGGAAAACCAAAGTTGATCTATTCCCCTATTAGGATTAGAATGGCTAATCAACAAGTTGTCAGCCCATTTGGACGATTGGAGCATGTCCCCGTAGACATCGACGGAGTTAGAACCTTTGCAGACTTTGAGGTAATTGAAATTATTGATGACAGCCGCCCTTATCCTGCATTATTAGGAATTGATTGGGCCGTCAACAATTCTACTGTAATCGATTTAAAGAAAAAATGCATGAAATTTGAAGGAGATGGCCTTAGGGTCATTGCACCCTTAGATCCAGAAGAAGGTATGTGGTATACAGAGCCCAACGGAGAAGAAGACTACGCATATGAGCTGGAAAACATCTATAAATTAACAGCCAGAAAAAAGGATTACATTAACCCTACTGCCAATGGGAATCTAAGATGGTGAAGTGACAACGCATGTTCATTAGATTCAGAAGAAGCACTGGATAACTGATAGAACTAGATGTATGAAGTATCCACAAGGAGATGTGCTCAACTGACCAGAGAAGTTCACTGGATTGGTACAACAACAAGTAACTTACCTACCTTTAACGGTCTGGATCCTTTAGAATCCTTCTTGATGGACTTTGAAACAATTATACCAGCACAACAGAGGTTGTTGGCTATGAACGAGGCTCTGAAAGATACACTAGAAAGATGGTGGGGGACACATAAAAGTAATATCACAGACTGGACACAATGTCAAACCTTGATGACAGTGCAGTTTTCAACACAAGTAGGAAGCTGCGAAGTGAGGTACATAGGTCGAAGCTGCCCAAAGGACCATGTAAGAAGCTGTGAAGAGGCCTGGAGTGACATTCCTCGAGAACAATGGGTACACAAATTCATTAACACGCTAGACATGACCCCTATTAACTGGTACCTTCAAGCAGAACTGCACCTTATCACCACCGATTGGGAAGGTATGCTTCAGAATTTTGTAACCACCTTTTTATTTGAAAGTGAATTTCCCTCAGTAGATCAAGCATTAAATATTGTGAGGAATAAAGTATTTAAAGAGTCATCTAGCCTCCCTTTGGAGCAAGAAGAGGACGAATGGACTATGCCATTCTAGAAATTGCAAGGATGTTACAACATTAATGCCGATGAAGATGATGATCCGAGGAAGGTAAACATCGCTAAGACAGAAGGCCACATAAATGTGGAAGGACCAGGATTTGAGCTGCCATTCATAGGACAACCGATCAAAATAAAGAGAGTCAATATTGGGATAGAGGAGACACTGAAGCTTGCTAATATCGAAGATTATTGGGATGCTTCTACCGTTGACAAGATTACAAAGTTATTGCATGAATATTAGGACTTGTTCCCGACCAATTTCACTGATATGAAGGGAATCAAAGGGCCTATGGGTGAGATGAGAATACCTTTGAAACCATATGCGAAGCCAGTCAAGCAAAGACCTTACAGACTAAACCCAAAATACAAGGAAAAAGTGAAGATCAAGCTCGACAGAATGCTGAAAGAAGGGATTATTGAACCTGTCGAAGAGTCGGAGTGGATCCGCCCTATGGTAGTACAAGACAAGAAGACAGGAAAGATCATAATCTGTGTGGACGTCAAAAAGTTGAATGATGCCTATCTGCATGACCCTTTTCCTACACCATTCACAGATGAAGTGTTGGATAACGTGGGAGGCCAGGAAGTATACTCTTTTACAGACGACTTTTCGGGATACCATCAGATCCGCATTGCCAAGAAGGACTGTCATAATACTACGTTTTCCACAGAGTGGGATCCTACCAATATACAGTAATTCCATTTGGATTGAAGAATTCCCCGGCCATATTTTCCAAGGTGGTGGTCGAAGCGTTCAAAGAGTTTTTGCATAAATTTCTAGAAGCATACTTTGATGACTGTACTGTTTTTAGTTTGTTGAAAAATCATATTGAATGTCTAAGGATAATGTTGGACAAATGCAGGTAGTGTCAAATTTCTTTGAATCTGAAGAAATGCATCTTCTTCTCACCATTTGGAGTGCTATTAGGTCATATTGTATGCAAGCAGGGATTGTTGGTTGACCCATCTAAAATTGCAATTATAGTTGATTTGCCACCTCCTACTTCAGTCAAACAACTGTGCACTGCACTGGGCCATACTGGATATTATAGGAAATTTATCAAAGGATATGCCCAAATTACAACACCAATGGAGAAGCTGCCGAAGAAGGACTGCTAGTATGAGTGGACAGATGAATGTTAGCAGAGCTTCAACACACTGAAACAGAGGATGGTTACAACGCCCATTATGGTTTTTCCAGATTGGAGCAAAGAATTCCATGTGCATGTTGATGCATCTTCTATTGCATTAGGAGTAGTACTGTCACAACCTGGAGAAGGGGACATTGATCATCCATTATCATTTTCCAACAGGAAGCTATCCACAACTAAAGTTAATTACACCACTACAGAGAGATAGGGACTAGCCATGGTGTATGTACTGCAAAAATTCTGCCACTACTTTTTGGGAGGACACTTTAAAATGTTTACTAATCACTACATGCTGAAGTACCTAGTCAACAAGCCAATGTTGGGGGGGAGAATATGCAAATGGCTTCTCTTGTTTCAAGAATATGACTTTGAGATCATAGTTAAGCCAAGAAGAATGAACAAGGGACCTAACCACCTATCGCGGTTGGAACATGGCGAAGAACCCACCAGTCTAGAGGATACACTACCGGATGCACAGCTTCTCACCATCAGGAAGATGGATGACCACTTCACAAACATAGTTCAATTCCTATCAATAGGAATGGCTCCAAGTGAGTATACAATTTCCCAAAAGAAACAACTAGTAGTGCGCGCTGCAGACTTTTCACTAATAGTTGGTCGACTATATAAGATGGGACCTGATGAGATACTAAGAAGATGTGTGATGGAGGCAGAGCACCCACTGATCTGCACAGAAGCTCATGAAGGCCTCACAGAAGGACATTACGCAGGAAAAGCAACTGCGTAGAAGGTTCTGTGAGCTGGCCTTTGGTGGCCTACTTTACAAAAAGACACTAAAGAGTATACCAGAGCCTATGATGTATGCTAGAGAGTTTGAAAACCATCCAGAAGAGACAAAATGCCACTAGCATTGCAGATTACCCTACAAGCATTTGAAAAATGGACCATTGACTTCGTGGGACCTATAAACCCACCTGGAAAGCGCACAAGAGAAAGGTATATTATCACTGCGACAGAATACCTGACTAGATGGGATGAAGCAAGAGCAGTCAAGGATTGTAGTGAAACTACAATCGTGCATTTTATATTTGATGACATAATAACTAGTTTTGGATGCCCTGAGACCCTTATGAGCGATCAAGGTACTCATTTCATCAATAAGACAGTTGAAGCCCTGACTAAAGAATTTGCAGTCCACCATCAGAAGAGTACACATTACCATCCACAAGCAAACGGAACAGTTGAAGCATTTAACAAAATCTTGGAGACAACATTGATAAAGATTTGCAGTGTGAACAGGGATGACTGGGATTTAAGAGTACCAGCAGTACTCTGGGCTTATAGAACCACTTGTAAGAAATTAACAATGCAGACCCCTTTCAAGTTGGTTTATGGTCTCAAAGTTGTTGTCTCGATGGAGTACTTGGTACCGAGCTTAAGAATTGTTGCATTTACAGACATGGATGATACTGGCGTTCTTTGTGAGAGGCTTTCCCAACTGATTGAACTAGAAGAAGACAGATTTATGGCAGGATTCCATCAGCAGGTACAAAAGGAAAGAGAGAAGGCCTATCATGACAGAAACATCAAGAAGAAGGCATTTAAGCCAGGTGATTTAGTACTGATGTATGACAGTAAATTTATAAGACATCCAGGGAAGTTTAGAATGCATTGGCTTGGACCATATGAGATCGCCTATGTTACAGAAGGAGGAGTTGTGCAACTGAAGACATTGAAGGGACAATGGAAAGAGGGATTAGTAAATGGGAATCAGCTGAAGTTGTACTATGACAACCAACTACCTCACAACTCTTAGTAACAACAAAGGAGAAAAGGGTCTAGGTACCAGGTGCAGTTGAAACTGGGTACTAGACACAGAAAAGACAGTCTACACAAGGATGGGAAGAAGACATGGAGCAAAAAGCAAAGGCTGCACTCCACAGTCCAACGTCGAAGTGACATGGAAGGATCAGAACTGAGGTGCCTCAGGATGAGTCACAGGTAAGTGTTGGGGGCCTGTTGGCCCCTAGTTATGGAAGAAAGTGAAGATTGAGGAAGAAAAGGGCAAACGCGAATTGCGCGGGAGACACAGTGACTGCCACTGGGTTGAAGTAAGAAAAAGAACAAAAAATATGGAGCAAAGTATGGAAAATCAAGTCATTGAATGAGGAGATCAAGGATGACAGATCAACAAGAGAAACGAATTGTAGAAAACTTAGCAAGCAGAGAAATCCACCATCGGATGCTTTGGAGAACCGCGCGACAAGGTAGGAAAGACAGGTTGGTGAAGCCTTGAAAAGGCGGGGCAAACTGACCTAGGGTTTTAGACACCTAGGGTTTTGGGTAATTAGGGTTTTGACACCTAGGTTTTGACCTAAGGCTATCGATGAGGGACTATAATGTATAAATAGAGGTCGAGAGGACCTAGGTCAGGGCAATACTAGTGTTGGATATAGATATTGATTGTTGTTTGAAAGATTATGGTACTGTGAGAGAGAGGAGTGCTGAGAGTGAGAGCCTTCTAGTATTGTAAGATCTTCAGTTGGGTGCGAAGATCAAGTCCTGTAGTTGGGTGTGCAGAAATTTAGGAGACAAAGAGAAGAAGAGAGAAGATCTATTGACTAAGAGCGCAAATCAGAACTGTAAGCTTTACCTTAAAATATCATAAGCACAGTTCTGTGTATGTAGCCCTAGAGAGAGGGTGAACCACGTATATTTTGTGTTGTATGTGTGATTGATGCCTGGATCTTTGTCATTGTTATACTTTTATTTGCATTATTGTGTTAGATCAGATGTATAGCTGCGCAGAGTAGATCTAGCTGATAAGAGATATATGAATGTTGCATTATTGGTGTATTAGTTCCCCTTGATATTCCCCTGGTTGTAGACATCTTTGTCCTACAACCCCCCTCTTAGCTGCTTCGGGTGAGACTTCATCTGCTTCGCAGGTGTTTCCGAAAGGGTCAATAGTTAGGGTTTTGTTGGTGCATTGTTGAAGCGTTGAACCCTGGGTCTGCCCCTGTGCCAACAGAGACTAAACCTAGAAAAAAGCAGTGATTCCACAGTTAAGCTCTTTTCAGACTCCTTAAAATTGAAAATATATCCTAGTGTTCTTGTATTTGTCACACTCGTTAAAACAGTTTTTAAAAGACATCCTTTCGGTGCAAGTTTACCCCTTTTTAAATCGATTGGACTAATTGTGAAAACAATACTCCCTTGAGTCTTGTTTCTACATTTTTTCAAACTCTCTAAATGTGAAAAAACCACCGAGCTTATCTTCTCTGGGCTCGTAAAATTTACAGGGAAGGAGTCTTGTTGCATCATGCTTAATCGCATTGTGGGTCTCATCTTTGCGTCTTTGGCCTAATGTCAACTCCATGTTTCTCTCAACTGAACCTTTAAGGAATTCCTTATACACAAGCCTTGCAACACTTTTTTCCTCTGCGATATGACACCTTGACCCATGGAGGAGGAATTTTACCCGAGTATCTTTATCCTGCACAAGTCTCCTTGCCTTGAGCATTAGTATGTTCCATTCGCTTGGAACCAGTTTTCTTGCTTGCAACACTCGTTCCTCCTTTGTAATTTAGCATTCTTTTATTATTTTCCAAGATCGTTTAAAAATTGAAAAAGATAAAAGAAAATCAAATATTCCAAAAAGAGGGGACAATAAATATACATTAGTTTGTTGGAAGCAAAGATAGTCTCCCTTGGACAAAGCACATCCTTCCATTTTTTCATCAATCATTGGGATCTAGTATGACCTTAGGAAATTTTTTTTGCTACATAGAGTTGTGTCCTCCTCCATTTGGTTACTCTTCCAAACACATGAAGAGTTTGTGGTACCTCATGCATCACATACTTCTGTCAATATTACAATGTCTGAGTCTGATCATCTTTCGTTCTTTTGTCCAAGGGAAGTCTTATCCAACCTGATTCATCCTTTATGCAGTTTGTCTCTTGACTTTCACGAGTCGCCCATCCCGAGAGTCCAGTCAAGTCTAGATTCAAAATCGACGAAGTTCTCTGCCTGATCATCGAGATGTTCCAGTATTTTCAAGACGGGTTGTCGAGGACCTCAGAGTAGTGAGTCTTACACTCCCATTGTACTCCTACCTGATTTTTGAAGATCTTGAAGTTTTTTCTTGACCTATGAATTTTTCATCTCCATCCACAACCGTCACTAGATTCTTGAAGATGCATATTGTACTTGTATATCTTCGACTGATTTTGAGATGTAGATCTGTTGTGTATTGCTCGCGGATACACTTTATACATTTATATGACATGGATATGCAGTGTAATTGATTGGAAGCCATGATTTAGTTCATCCCGAGCATGGGTATGTCTACCTTGGAGAGATAATTGTTGTTTTGAAGATGGCACCTCCAAAACTCTGGTCTCAGGCTCACTCGACTTCCTGCATTCTCACTGGTTAATATTTGTAATATATTTCGAGCATCAATTGATCTTATGACCTCATACATTAGGGGGCATCTATTATAACCCTAAATGCCCTACCTATGCATACATGGCATTGGCCTTCCTACTTGCATAATTTTCCATTTTATTGCTGAGAAACTCTATTTAAAAAACTATTTTTTGGAGCATGTGCATGCCCTGCTGCACTACTACCCGCGTACATACACGTTATGCATGTTATAAAACCTACGTACATATGCTAGCTTCACACTAAACAACCTGTGTTTACCTCCAAAAGTTGCAAAAAGAATAAAAGTTGTAAGGAATTCGGTGGAGTTTATGGGCTATTGGAGGTTTCCCAACCAATTCACCTGTTGTAGCCCATCCCCAAACCGAATAACTTTCCTTTTTTCATATAAAAGGAGGTCTTGGCGTCTCATTCCAACATCAAGAATTAGAATGGTGAAACTCTACCCAAATCTCTTTCCTTCCTTGCCCAAGTATTTTCAGCCTTCTTTGAGTTATTGCCTCAACATTCCCTCTCTAGCTTTTTCTCCCATACAATCCCTTCCCTTCCCTTGAAGGAATCAATTGATTGTGAGAGGAGTCATTTGGAAGGTTCACTTGGACCATTGTCAAGAGGAGCCTGAAACAGATTGGCGAAGCATCGGCCTGCAAAGGTTGTAGTTACCAATCTTTGAATATTGAATAAAAGAATATGTTTCCCTATCCCAAATGATATATTTATGTCTTTTATTTGGTTTATGCATAATGAGTTATATCTAACCATAATTGATGAATAGAAATAGAATAGTTTTAGCCTTGTTTTCCTAAGCGTTGATGCAAGTCATCTTTGGGAGGAGACCAAAATCCAAGGAAGCAACAAAGCTCGAGGAGGTCAGCACCGAATTTTTGGACCAAAGGTATTGCTTCTGATTTACTCTTCTATCACTTTCTGTTCATCTGTGTGGAATGTTTGGGATAGTGTAGGAATTAGATTTTCCTTTAAGGGAGTTCATAGCTTTGTCTATACTTATAACCCTGGTATAGTTATAGGGGGGTTTTCCCGCTAGAAATACATCCTTGGATTGGGATTTGTGAGAAGCAGGGAAGATCACTATATATATTCCAAGCAAGTTAGTAATCACTGCATTTATGTAGTGTTGTATGTTGATGACATGTTGCTGGTAGGAAATAACATGGATGTTATCAAGGAGGTGAAATCAGAACTATCCTCCAAATTGGACATGAAGGATCTTGGTGTTGCTAACTTCATTATGGGAATGGAGATTAAAAGAGACCATGCAAACAAGAAACTCTGGTTGAATCAAAGAAAATATGTTGAGATGATATTGCAGAGGTTTAATATGCATGGAAGTAAATTGGTCGAGGTTCTTATTCCTATAGGTGTAAATTTATCTGTAGATTAGTGTCCCAAGACACAGGAAGAAGAAGAAGAAGAAGAAGAAGAGCACATGTCCCATGTTCCGTATGCCAGTGAAGTTGGCATTTTTATCTATGCAATGGTATGTACTAGACTGGAAATTGCACATGTAGTGGGAGTTTTGAGCAGGTATATGTCAAAACCAGGGAAGGAGAATTGGATAATAATAAATAGGGTCTTCAGGTATTTGTGTGGCACTACCAGTTATGGATTGTGCTACCAAGGAAGATCGGGATTGGACAGAGTGTTGGACATACATGGGTTTGTTGATGCAGACTAGGTTGGATATCTAGATCGTAGAATATCTACAAGTGGGTATGTGTTTAACCTATTTGGAGGAGAAATCATTTGGATGAACAAAAGATAGGTTGCAGTGGCACTCTCAACTACAAAAGTTGAATACATGGAAGCCACTCATGCAAGTAGCAGTATGGTTACAGATATTGTGTTCAGGTATTGGGTTGGTACAACAAGAAGTGAGATTAGATTGTGCCAGTCAGAGTGAAATCGTGTTGGCAAACAACCCTGCTTATCATTTGAAGACAAAGCATATTGATGTTCAGTATCACTTTATGAGAGACATGGTTGAAGAAAATAAGGTGTTGCTGGAAAAGGCTGACACTTTGAAGAATGTTGCAGATTCATTAACAAAGTCTGTCAGCAAAGAGAAATTCTCTTGGTGTAGAGTAACAATGGGCATTGTTTCCCTGTATTGTTGACTATGTAATCCTGTGAACCCTTGCATGCAAAGAAAACAACAAGTGGGAGAATGTTGGGTATGTTTTATATTCTTTGCATGTGTGTGTGTGGGCGTGTCAAATTCGACAACTGTGTATGATGATCCCAACTTCCTTTGCAATTTTATTTGTGTGCATTGGGTGCTTTCCTGGGGGGGTCCCAGGGGGGCCAGGATTGGACCCCCTTGGTTACATGCAGCATTCGGGGAAGCACCCCAAAAATTGTTTTGGGAGGTTTTTTCTATGTTAGCGGATTTTTCTATTTTTAGCAGTTTTCTAAATTAATCCCGGATTATTTGATTAGGGTTTTGGTAGCTACGAAATACCAAAAATATTGTATATATTGTATTGTGAATTGTGAAATTAATACAATGAAGAGTTGAAAGGTGCAACACCAAGGAAGGCTGGTTTTCTCCCGGTTAAGGGTTTCCAGGGTAAATCTTTGTGTATTGTGTGTATAAGCCATTGATTGATTTATGTTTTTCTTAGGAGAATCTATATGCATTGCTTTACTTCACATGTTTAAAACTTACAGTCTGCCAATAGAATAAGGGAGATAATCAAGACTTCAGGTCTCCTACAACCATTATCTATACCAAGTCAATGTTGGGAAGAAGTTTCAATGAATTTTATTACAGGTTTACCCAATTCTAAAGGAAAGATTGTCACAATGGTAGTAGTGGATCGACTAACAAAGTATGTCCATTTTATCTCTCTTTCTCATCCTTTTAAATCAAGTACAATAACTGCAACATTCATGGAAATAGTGCAAGAGATACATGGAGTCCCTAATAATATCGTAAGTGACAAAGATCCAATTTTCACAAAAAAAATTAGATTAAATTATTTTCTTGTTTGGGTACTCAATTGGCTCTCAACGCATTTTACCATCCTCGATCCAATGAGAAAAATGAGATTGTGAATAAATTTCTAGAAGGATATGTTCATTGCTTTGCATACGATAAACATACACAATTGGTCAAGTGGTTTCCCTTGCTAGAATGGTTGTACAACACATCCTTCCATACTTCATAAAAAATGTCCCCATTTCTAGCACTTTATGGATATCATCCTCCATATATCACATCACCCTTGAAAGGGAATCCAAAGGTTCAAGAAGTGGAGGATAACATAGGGCACCAACAAGAGGTTCTCAAACTATTTAAGGAAAACTTGGTTATAATAGAAAATAGGATGAAACAACAAGCAGATCAACATCGTAGTGAAATGGAATTTGAAGTGGAGGATTGGATATTTTTTAGGCTACAACCATATAAAAATATTTCCCTCAAGAAAAAAAAGAAGGACAATGAATTAGAACCCAAATATTATGGCCCCTATAAGGTATTGTAAAGTATTGAATGTATGGCTTACAAATTAGAGTTTCCCCCATCTTCATGGGTACATCTAGTCTTTCATATTTCTTGCTTAAAAAAGAAAATTGGCACCAAGATCTCAGTCCAAAATATTTTACCAGAGATTAATGAATAAGGGAAAAGCATACTAGAACTAGAAACAATCCTTGAAACAAGGATCAAGAAACTAAGAAATCGAGCAATTACTAAGTACCTCGTCAGATGGAAGAACCTACCAATGGAAGAGGCGACATGGGAAGATGACTTCTTCATGAATAAACACCCATAGTTAATCAAGTGTTTAGGACAACACTAATTTGAAGGGGAGAGGCATGTTAATCCCTAGACAAATCCCCATGTTAAGTATAAAATCCCTTATTAAGCCCTAGATATTGAATTATTACATGTTTATTGTTATATTTTATGTAGGCTAGAACCCTTCATTGTACACTTTGCACAAACACACACACCAAGGAGACCCAGTCTTAGGATCATCATATCTCTTCTCATATTGTCTTTTGAATTGGATATATTGTAAAATGAGGTATCGCCCTCAAAGTGGACTAGATTCATTGACTTTTTATCATTTTTAAGGCGTTGGATCATAACAAAACTCTTGATATAGGAGATGTTTTTCCTATGGAATGAAATTATATATGTGATATTTCATGACCTATATATAAAAGGTCATTTAAAATGTACATTATGATTTGTTTCACAATCCATGACTTTACAAGGCTCAAAGTATGCTTAAGTATGGCATTTCTTTTGGAATATTTTAAATCATTTTACTAATTAGTCATTTAGATTCATCAACAAGTAATGCATTCTGTAAGGACAAAAGGATTGTTCAGTTGTCCATGTTGTGCCAAGGACATTTTTTCTATGTATTGCATATAAATTGTGTTTATGGAAGACATAGGTTGTTTTTGCAACTAGACCATTACTTCCAACAAATGAAGATAAATTTTAAAGAATAGATTGATGTAAGACCCTCTCCTCATAGCATTAGGCTAGCAGATTAGTTAAATACGATTGAATATCACATTGAATAAAACTAGGAGGATACGTTCAATGGAGACTTATATAATATTGACAACAATATACATGACAAAACAATTCATCTGGATTGCATTCCAAAAGGTACGAGCAAGACTTTCAAATTATATGATCTCTCATATTAGAAAGAATTTAAAGTGGCACATTTATTGGATCCAATGAAAATTTTCAAGAATGTGTAGGTTCTCTTTCAAAATATGTTTATTTCATTGAGAAATATATAAACACATGTAGAATATATTTAGTCATATCAAAGACAAAGAAAGATCTATGAGAAAAATAAACAATGAATGTAGATGGCCAAACAAATTATTCTATTACATCATGGATATTGTCTAAAGCTTACATAGATATTTTAAAGAAGGTGATTCATACAATTGAACACCATTACGATACAATTATTCATTGTGAAAATAATTCACTAGTAATAATTAGTTGGTGGTTATCGAGACACATGATCATCGTAATTTGTTAAAGGTACATATTACTAATTTTGGTGTGATATAAATTAGTCAAAAATCCTTAATTTAACACCAAGCCTTATAATATTATTTCCATAATCTAATCAATATGAGGAAGCACATGTTCAATTAATCAATTTGAGGAAGCACATGTTCAATATATTAATCTAGTAGCTATACATGGATGCATTAATCTCACACAAGATTTGCATCATGCCATTAGATGATTTTCTACTTTTGTAAGGTATTTATTTGATTTTGATCTAGACCATAAACTTATATTCAATGAGTATATATGTCAAAATATCAAGAGCCATGACTTCGATGAAATTACTAAAAGGTCACCAAGGTCATATTGACTTTAGGTGGATCACATCCAAAGAGATACGTGTCACGAGCATCCCTATATGAAACAATGAAATAGTATTATTTTTATATATTTTTGAGAAACATTTTATTACTAGTTTTATTGATACTAAAGTCCATCTTTTTGTACATTTGGTGGAAGTCATTCAATTAGCTAGTGTCATGAATTGTATATGGATTTTCTTCCTAGAGGTACATAAAAACACTTCAGAGGTTTGTAAGGAATCGATCACATCATAAAGGTGTATGACCAAAAATTACATTATGACTGAATCTTTTTTTTTTTTTTTATGTCTAATGACATGGAACGAATTTATATGCATGTTCTAATCATGTGGGATGGAAATCATGATGAAGAACGATTAGATGATGAGAAACCTAAAACAAATGGAGAAACGTGGATTATCATATATAATCTACTTATTTGACACATATATGGTTATAATTATATTTTTTAATTAATATTATTTTCAATGTAAAAAATGAATAATATTAAGTGCTCATTGACATTACAGATGATGATGGATGGGATAAAAGGAGTAATTTCATTTTTTTTCAATATGTAGACTATTAGGAAATGGATTGCAATGTATGATGAGATGCATGAAAAATGTTTGGAAGACATACAACTGTTTAGAAGGCCAAACCCTCATATTCCACTCCTTGAAGAATAACCTAAGCAATGGCTTGTAGAGTGTATTAACACATGCTAGGTGAAGGAAAAATATTCTAGATTGGCACTCGCCAACAAGGAAAGTGAACTGATGCATTGAATACATGAAATGAATGTGAAAATATGTTATGTGATGAATCATGAGATTAACTACAAAAATTGAAATTAAACAAATGTATTATTACAATTTTAATAAAAATTAGTGATTTGAATATGGAAATTTGTCTATTCATGAAGGTATGAACATATCCTATGATGTGGAAAAATGGTCATCATTTTAGAGTGTGGACTACTGATCGTGGAAAAAAACATGTGATTGTGGAGTGTCCCTTGAATTTTTTCAAACTATTCATGCATGTTCAAGAGATACAAACCCAATAGAAGGAAAACTTGATTACATTGGAACCTTTCAGGAGATAATTGAGTTGGACTATAGCCCCTTTATATGTGGGAATTTTATATGAAAATGGTTTGATATTTTTTTTAAGATATTTGTTATACATGACCTAGTTAGTGAATTATATTCTATTGACATATGTAGAGAAATGTTAGCATCTTAGGCAAAACCACTTGTGCATCCAAAACACTATCAACACGTTTTATTCCATCTTGATATTTCTAACAAAAAATTATGGTTTGTATTCCCAATACACCCAAGGGATAAAGGGTTTTTGAGAATGTACCTATTGTAATTATTGCACTGGGTTAAGAAAAGCATTATGTAAATGTAAATGGTGAAGTAATTGTGCCAAGTGATCTAGTAGAATTAGGAGGTGATGCCAAGTATTTATTGTATACTTACTGATTTTCTTCAATACGCATGCATGTGTGTGTGTGTGTGTGTGTGTGTGTGTGTGGGTGTGGGTGTGTGTGGGTGTGGGTGCACACACGTGCATGAACACACACATACACACACACACATGGAGGTTTCATATTTTTATTTTTTCAATTTTAAATAATCAGAGTTTCTAGTTCATAAAAAATATTTTAAAGAGCACAAATCATCCAATTTTTAGCTCAATAAATGGTAGTACAAAAATATTAGAACCAAACAAAAACATGGGCAAATGATAGAATCCACTAAAATTCGAGTGTTTTGATTACATAAATATCTTATCAACAACATATTAATGTTATTTTTGGATAGCTTCAATGACCATACATACATATATCCTGCAAGTTGAAATCTTATTGAAGACCATGATATTGAGTGGATGCCACACCAACTCACATTACTCACATATGTGGAGCTATTCATGTGTGGAATTTTAAGAAGATTATAGAGGTTCCAAAACCCTAACATTGATAGGGTTTGAGGCATGCAAAATCCCTAAATCTAACCCTAGATGGGTATTGATCCATGTTCAATACTAGGCTGCTAGGATAGGAAGGGGTTCTATTTTTATGGTATTGTTTATTGTTTCATAGTTGAGTAAATCATTTAGGAGTGAGATATTGAATACTAGGCTGCTAGGATAGGAAGGGGTTATATTTTGATGGTATTGTTTATTGTTTCATAGTTGAGTAAATCATTTAGGAGTGAGATATTGAAGTAGAAAATAGGAAGTAGAAGATCATGTTGTATCCATACTAGCCACATTGTCTAGGGAAACTTCATAGTGAGTGCCCTTTTATTTGTATTTGCATTTTGTAACTTAGGAGAAAAGAGTAGAGCATAGGCCTGACTTTCTAGTTGGGTTTTTCTCGTATTGAGTTTTTGAAGGGTCAATCTTGTGTTCATTGTGTGTTTGGTGTGTCTTTTGATTATATTTTTTCATTTTCATTTCAATGTTTTAGATGGGTATTGATCCATGTTGAATACTAGGCTGCTAGAATAGGAAGGGGTTCTATTTTGATGGTATTGTTTATTGTTTCATAGTTGAGTAAATCATTTAGGAGTGATATATTGAAGTAGAAAATAGGGAGTAGAAGATCATGTCGTATCCATACTAGCCACATTGTCTAGGGAAACTTCATAGCGAGTGCCCTTTATTTGTATTTTCATTTTGTAACTTAGGAGAAAAGAGTAGAGCATAGGCCTGACTTTCTAGTTGGGTTTTTCTCATATTGAGTTTTCGAAGGGTACATCTTGTTTTCATTGTTTTTTTGGTGTGTCATTTGCTTATATTTTTTCATTTTCATTTCATGCATCAAGTTAATAATATAAAATATAACCTAAATCACTAGAGAAAGATTTCAATATGGAAAGGAATGTTGAAAACAAAAATACGCCTACTAGAAGGGTGACCACTAAAAACTATAGAGAGTACCATGTTCAATCTCCTAACATCACTCAACCAACAAGGTTGACACCTAAACAAATGGATGAAAGAGGAGCAAAGGGACTATTTTTCAATTGTGACAACAAGTATAGTAAGGGCATAAATGCAGTGAGAATAAATTATTCTATATAGACTATGAAGAGGAAGAAGATCAAGAATTGGAACCATCATAAGATATAGATCTAGAATATACTTCTCCAACGATATCTTGTCATGCATTGGACGACATCAATACTCGATAAACCCTCAAGATACAAGGTTACATCAAAAAGAAAAGGGTAACGATGTTGATTGATTTTAGTAGTACCCGTAACTTCATCAGTTACAAATTAGCAAAATATCTCAATTGCTTTATATTTCTAGCACATGTTTTTCAAGTAATGATTGCAGATGGAGGTATCATAAATTGTTCTAAGAAGTACCATAATATTAATATCAATATGGGGAAGTATTTATTGGATAGTCCCATGATTTCCATCCAAATGGGTGGCGTTGATGTTGTATTAGGAGTCCAATGGTTACAATCATTGGGAACAATGGCCCTTAATTTTCAATGTATTTTCATGAGATTTTCCTCATAAGGAAATAAAATTGAGATTAGAGGTATCCAAGGGAACCCTATAAGGTGATAAGCTCTAATAACATGAAAAAATTACTCAAAAAGGGACACCATGGTGTAATTGCACAATTGTTCTCACTAGATGCTCAAACATCTATATCATATGCTCCATTGGATATCCAAACAGTTATCAGCAATCATTCCAAGGTATTTGGACAAATTATTAAGGGTCTTCCACCTTCTAAAGATCATGACCATGCTATTCATTTATAACCAGGAATTATACCACCTAACTTCAGGCCTTGCAGGAATTCATATGCATAGAAGAGTGAGATTGAGCGTATGATCTAAGAAATGTTAGAGGATAGAATCATTCAACCTAGCCAAAGTTCTTTCTCTTCACCAGTGGTGATGATTATGAAAATTTATGGTTCATGGCATATGTGTCCATAATATATATAGCTCAATAAAATGACCATGAAAAGTAAGTTTCATATTCCTATCATTGATGAATTATTAGATGAATTGCTTGGATAAATTTTCTTTACTAAGTTGGATCTTCGTTCGGGATATCATCAAATCCAAATGAAGACATTCCCAAAACAACTTTTACAACACATGAGGGTCATTATGAGTTTTTGGTTATGACATTTGGACTTACTAATGCAACATTTCAAATCTTGATGAATTCTATTTTCAAACCATTCCTTAGAAAACTTGTGTTAGTATTTTTTGATGACATACAAATCTACAAAAAATATTTGGAAGAGCATGTACAACATGTTGACAAAGTATTACACCTATTGGAAGAGAAGCAACTTAAGGCAAATCCTTCCAAGTGTGCCTTTGGAGTTCAAGAAGTGAAATATTCGAACCATATCATATCTCATGAAGGTGTAAAATTGGACCCTGGCTATGATGGAATGTCCAATTCCCAAAACCTTGAATAAACTTAGAGGATTCTTAGGATTGATAGTCTATTACTACAAGTTTTTCAAGAAATATGGTCAAATAGAAGCACCTCTAACAACATTATTAAATAAGGAAGTATTTTTTTGGATTAAAGAAGCAACCAAAGATTTTGAAAAACTTAAGGAGGCTATGTGTACAACTCCTGTCTCACCCACATCGGACTTCACAAGAACATTTATTGTGGAGTGTGATGCCTCAAGCCATGGAATTGGTGTATTTTTAATGAAAGAAGGAAAACCACATGCCTTTAAAAGAAGGAAACTTAAAGGAAAAAACTTACTCAACCCCATTTATGAAAAAAAAATGTTGGCCATACTACACGTACTTAAGAAATGGTACATTTACCTAATAGGAAGACACTTTAAAGTAAAATCATATCATGAAAATTTGAAGTACTTCTTGGAGTAGCAATTATCTTCAAAAGAGAAACAAAAATGGGTTACAAATATGCTAGGTTGTGACTTTGAAATTGTTTACAAAAAATGAAAATGCAACTTTGTGGTAAGTGCCATTTCAAGGAAAGAAGAAGAAACAGTAGGTTCACTATGTGTTATTTATATTCTGCAATCTGATTGGGTGGAAGAAGTAAGGATAAAATGGAAACAATAACAAGAAGTATGCAAGAAAATTCAACAAATACAAGACCCTATTTCATTAGATAAATTTGTATGGAAGAATGATTTTCTATGGTATCATTATCTTCTATATTTATGTAAGAATTACCAACTCAAACAGAAGGTCCTTCTAGAATAGCACACTTATCCTATAGGAGGACATTCTGGATTCTTGAAAACATACCATAGGATGAAGAAGGATTGTTTCTGGGAGAGTCTTAAAACTGATGTTCAAGATTTTGTTTCTGCATGTGTGGTCTTCCAACAGAATAAGGGAGAGACAATCAAGATTTCGGGTCTCCTACAACCATTATCTATACCAATTCAATGTTGGGAAGAATTTTCAATAGATTTTGTTATAGGTTTACCCAAATCTAAAGGAAAAATTGGCATAATGGTAGTAGTGGATTGAATAGAAAAGTATGTCCATTTTCACTCTCTTTCTCATCCTTTTAAATAAAGTACAGTAACTAAAAAATTCATGAAAATAGTTCAATAGCTACATGGAGTCCTTAATTCTATTGTAAGTGACAAAGATCCAATTTTCATAGAAAATTTTTAGACTGAATTATTTTCTTGTTTGGGTACTCAATTGGATCACAAATCATTTTACCATCCTTGATCCAATGAGAAAATTGAGATTGTGAATAAATGTCTAGAAGGATATCTTCATTGTTTTGCATATGATAAACAAACAAGATGGGTCAAGTGGTTTCCCTTGGTAGAATGGTGGTGTTATCACCATGTAATTTTTATATGGTACCCGACCTTCCAAATTTGTGTGAAGGTTTATACCGCCATGGAGAAATGATGAATTAGAGGACCCGACTATATATGGTGACGTATGGATAAAATAGCAGAAATGCAAAGGGTAGGAATTGACTAACCATCGATCCTGAAAGAGGCCTGGATCAATAGCTGAGGCACATATCGAGGATGTAAATAGCGTGAAGATTAAACAATCGATGGTGGGTCGGGGAAAATCGTCGTGATTTCACCACAAGACATGTGGCGCCACCAGAGGTACATCGGGGTGAAAAGCGGTCTACTCAAAACTGCTTTGCCTCGTCCCCGAAATTTGTGAAAGACAAGAAATATAGATATTTCTGTGAAATGGTCGGAGAAATTAAGTTGGGGGATTACACCATTTTCAAACGAATTCGACCATTGCACGCATATCAGTTTTCAAGTCTCAGTTTCCATGATTTCAAGCAATTTTGACCAATCGTCTTCCAAGGTGAATTCGATGAAAACCAGAGTAGATTTTGAGAAACTGAAAGAGGTTTATACTCAGCATGGGCCATAGAACAATAACCTCCCCCATATTTCTCATAGTTGTTACATACTAGGAGAATCGAGGACATCTTGGAACCTTATATTTCTGGATCCAAGATTTTTTCTGTTAGAGACATATTTTTCAAATGTAGATCCCGGACAGATGGAGGAAAATTTCACAAAGCCGAGAGAGGTTTTTATTCAAGACAAACTTATGTACAAAAACCTCTCCCATATGTTACACAGGTGTCATGGATTGGGAGATTCGAAGAAATATCTGAGCCCTATTTTTCAGTGTTCATGATTTCCTGTTAGAGGCATGTTTTTGCGACACGTGTTACGGCCAGTGGGGGAATGGATTTGGAGAAACCGAGAGAGGTTTTTCTTCATAATAATATTATCTACAAAAACCGTTCTCATATTTTATACATCTATTGTGGTTTCTGACTTACAGGTGGCATTTTGACGCCTATTTTTTCATGTAAACGGTTTCCAAACGAAACGTTTCTTTATTTGTAACCGTTTTGGAAACGAAAAGACTCATTGTTTGTATAAAATGTGAAGAGATACGTATGTATCAGGGTTGGAAGAAGTGCAAGAGCACCTTTTGGTTGTATCAAACACTATTTGTAAATTTTTTGAATCTAAATTGAATATAAATGCAGAAGATTTTGAAGTCTCTATGAAAATATTCTAACGGGTGGTGTTATGAGCTTTGTTTCCTTTCATCGTATGTATTTCCTGTAACCTGTAATTCCATTTACATTTTCTTCTGTTTAAATTGGAGAGTTTAAAGGCATTTCCCATGGGAAAGAACGACATGGTTGAGTTCTAAAGTCAGAGAGCAGTAGACACTTAGGCACATATCGGCTGTATTCTTGCTCTGGTGACTCCACACATCATAAAATCAGCTTGAAGGTGATTCCACTGGTAGAAGAATCCAGAAATTTAAATTTTCATAGGCGACTCCACTCTCAATGCAGAATCCAACTTCCAAAACATCATTGGAAACTCCACTGTCCAAAGATGAGTTCAATATCTGCAAGGTAGGCTCCCATGAATCACTCTCACATTCTCGGTTTTCTGAATCGCATGCCTTGTGTAGATTGGCAAAGATATCTACCAAAGTTCAAAGATCAAGGAGATGATGCTTCCTTTCATTTGATAAAATTCCACATGCACATACATAGGCTAGGGGTTAAATTTCCTGAAGGCTGCTTGATGAAGATGTTTATGGCAACCTTGGAAGAAGAAGCATGATCCTGGTATGAAGGATTGCCATCTGCTAGTCTATTTTCCCTTGAAGATTTGTATTCAGTATTTTGTATGAATTATAAGGAAAGTTACCCATCTTTAGTCATGTTTGAAAACTTCTGTGGAAACTTTGACAACCTTATTCAATACATGAGAATTGGTATTAATGAAAAAGAATTAATGTATGATAAAATAGAAGAATCCCTTTATGAACTAGCTTCTCATCAAGAAGAGCTAGTAGAGACTAGTGGTATTGGTACACAAGATCATCTCGAGCAAACATTAGCTTTTTCTCTGCTTGAAAATGAAACAAATCTGCATCATATGTTGACAATCAAGTTATATCCCATGATATTAATGAAAATTTATAGACTTGTCAGCCTTATTACAGTCAAAAGTGTGAGGAGAAGTATTCAAATTGTTTTGCAGCTCATTCATTTCCTAAAGACTGGTATCATGAAGAAATTGCAAAAAATCTAGGCAGCAAGACCATTAATGAGGGTATCTACCCAAAGTCTCTTGATTTGACATATTAAGAAATTTTAGAGAATCAGAGTGATATGTTTGTTGAAAAATGCAAGGAGTTACCTTCAAAAATTCCTATAGCACCTGTTGAGGCATTTCCTTATGAAAGTGTCCAAGAATATTCAAAGTATTTCTTCACAAATGAAAACAATAATCAACAAGTTGCTTAATTTTTATTGGAAAATGGTCACAAGAGTTATAATAAGGAGCTCGAACAAGGAACAACATCGAAAGATCATAGTTACTCTTATTTTCTTGTTGATCAACCAGAGTTATTTGTGTATTCTCTCAAGGATCCTTTCACAGCTTTGGTAGAATCTTCAATGGAAATAAGTTTCGTAATGTTCATGGGTTATAGAGACAATCTCAGATGTTGGAATAAGTTATAGTATCTCAGGTATGGCTTTGTGATTAGAGAAGTGGAAGGCCCATTTCAATCCAGTACCCAACTTCTTGATTGGCTTCACTGGAAATTTGAAATCACTTGATTCAACGTTGGTTTTAGCAAGTAGGGTAGGATCATTTGTATATTAATAAGCTTGAATACCAAGCATTTTTGTCAGTTTCAGTTTTGGACTTCAGCATGTTTGTTTTTCAGTTTCCGATAGCTATCGATTTTCATTTTCAACTTTCAATGCATTTAGTTTCAAATGAAGGATTGGTACAGGTGCAGTCTTTGAGATGGGATCAGCTGAATGGATCGAACACTTGGTATATGTTTTTATTGCCGTGCAGGGAAGACGTCGTCCACTGTTGAAGCTAGATAATGGCACATGCAAAATTTAGAATGGTGGCATAAGAGAATTTTTGCTCTGAACAAATCCTCAAATCCTCATTGAGTTCATGGATTATTCACATTAAATCTTTGGTTGATTTTGGGCAAAAGATTTCTTCATTATTGAGCAAATAAAAATTTTGGTTTTATTAAGCTGACTTTGGCTCTTATGATCATTTTCTCTACTCTCGGGTTTATTACAAACCCATGTTTTATTTAAACACAAAAATTTTGGGCCCACAGTCCAAATCTCCACTTATCCAAGCCCTACAGCGATCGAGATGAAGCGAGCATCAAGTCTAGCCCACAAGGGGCGCTAAGGATGCAGTACGCGTCAAAAACAATTACAACCATCGGTGCATATCAATGAAATACTATCATGTCTATTCATAAATGTGGGATAAACACCCACAACGCATATAAAAGGAGCGCCAAGACAATCCAATGTTCATCCAAAGTTGAATCTTCCAACACTGATGGGATTCATTTTTTATCGCCAGATCTTGGGACAGAAGTAAGAAACATTTGGCAGCTAACAAGCATTAAGAGGTGATTGTTTTGAAGACGAATGGAATGCCAAAGGATAAAATCGATGCAGATTTAACGCCAAGTATCATACGTAGAAGAAGTGGCTACTTTCTTTCATTACAGGTTTTGGTTTTATTGCAAAATTCATGTAGAAAAACATCAGGCCTGTAAGAAGCGAGCTACGCTGAATGATACAATAAGAGATGGTGAGTCGGGTTATATATAATATGCTTTTCCAAGCCCGAATTCAGATCGATAATGCATACCAAACGTCTCATTGATCGCCCAAATAATGTAAGAAATCCATATCATCATCCACGTTTGGCATTCGATTGAGAATCGTAGGTGTACGCTGGAGGACACACACAGGTGTCGAAGCTCTCACGCTGCAAACCAAGCCGATCCAAAATTTTTACTGTCATCGTGAGTCTCCTCAGCGTCATCAGGTTGGCTGGAATCATGACAGTGCTCTAAGAAGCAGGCAAGCAGAGTCGACATCTTCTCGATTTGATCGAAGATTGCAGAGGATAATCAATTGTAGGTGGAGGCAGTGTGGTATTGTCTGCGACATGGCACAAATTATTCTGATTTTGCATAGCAAAGCGCAAGCCCCTCTTCATGGCGCTGACAAGCGCACAACACATTATAGGATAAGAGATGATATCTGAGAATTCTGGTGTCAAACTCGTTCACACGTCAATGTTCAAGCGTTCGACAGCATCAATTGCAAGACACAAGGAGCCTGTCCGTCATATGTACCACCCGAGGGCCTAATTCTAATTATTATCAGACCAAATGTATGATGCATCTTACCATTGGGATACCTGATTCGATTCCATTCAGGAGAAGAGCGTTGAAGTCGCCTCCAAATATCGACCTCTAGTATGGCTAAACCACTACAGGAAAAGCGCTGCCAATTATATCATCATCGCTTCCACTAGAACAAGAAGAAAGCATGTCGTAAATCGTAATGGGCAAACATCTCAAGAAATATTGATATAAGGGTCGAGCATTCCAAAACTAGAGTTAGACTAAATTTGGAGGGTCGAGGATTTTTCCTAGGAACTTGTTGACTGTACATTTTCATATGAAGAACAAGCGCACAGGTATTGAAGTAATGTCTATGTTCTAGGGAGGTTGACGTGAAATAAAATCGATGTCTAATACACCCAGATCGCGAATTACTAATGTAATCGACGATAGATATTCATGTTGGGGAACGGAAGTAATCGATGTTTAACTTTTCTAAAGCGGCCCGATATAAAAACAGTGGTAAAGTGACTGGGATACGTGGCAGCTCATGATTTATATTAGGGACATAAATTGTTGGCAGGTTTATAGTTGGGAGTGAGCTTGTCATTGATGGGAAGAACAATGATGGCAAACAGGCTTGGAAGACATCGTAAGTCCAGACAGGAGGAGCGCACAGATGGAGGATAGATCTTGGGCGTTAGATCCGAGCGTGGTGTTCAACCTTCGTTGGATCTAGAAGAACCTCCACGTTCTTTAAAGTGCAAGGAGAAGCAGGCTTACAAAATCCTGAAAGCAGAAGGACCACCCATCTTTAGGCAGGACACGTAGTCACACACCAACATTTCGTTGACTGGAAAGTCAAAAGAAGGAGGTGCTCTAACCCCTCGAACTCGCGATATGCGATATTGTGAAATGATATGGACCGTTGATCCAAGAAGGACACGTGGTTAAAGATCAGCATTTCGCTGACTGAAAGGTCAAAGGAAGGAGGTGCCCTAACCTCTCGAACTTGCGATATGAGAAATCGCAATATAATCTCAACCGTTGGATCGAGGACAAATCTGGATCGTCGATCCAAGAATGACATGTGGCAAAAGATCATCCTTTCGCTGACTGAAAATTCAAAGGAACGGGGTTCCCTAACCTCTTGAACTCGCGATATGTGAAATCGTGAAATAATCCTAGTCGTTGGATCAAGGACGAATCTGGGTCGTCAGATCTAGGAGGTGAATGTAGCAGACCACGTCAGAAAGGACAGGTGGAAGACTACGTCGGCAATGACACGTGGCACGATTAGACAACGACAAGTGTCAAGATGATTCGACATTTTAGGAACCTGGAAATCACAATTCTGAGTGACATATGGCAGCCACACAGATCATGTCATGTCATCGAGTGACGTCATTCCGAGAATTTAGTTTCGAGAGTTTTAGCATCAACACTCTCCCAAAGTCTCGAAAGTTGAAGTTCTGGGGTGGAGGATAGTCGTCTGATCACCACAGATCATGGATCGTTGATCTAAAAAGAGAAGCGTTCAAATGGCTAGCCAGTGGTCATATCTCGTGGTCACATCGTCGAGAGCTAGAGAGCAGAGCTAGAGAAGCCAAGATCTATTTCAGAGTTCGTGACATGGAGAGTCGAGACGACTCATCAGAGAATCCCCGAAATGCGAAATGCGAAACGCCTTCTGGCGTAGGTTGTGGTCACCATCGGTGGTCATGTGAGGGGAAGGAGCTAGCATTTGCTAAGCTCCATTTCAGGGATTGCGGCATGGGAGAGTCGAGATGCCTCAACATAGGATTCCCGAATTACGAATTGTGAAAGCCCTTTATGGATAAGCGCTTGGTCATCGTCGATGGTCACGTGAATGGAAAGGAGATAGCATAGCTAGGCTCCATTCCGAGTATCAGGAATTCCAGAGGAAGGAGTCAAGGAGACTCACGGTAGAATCCCCGAAACAAAAGTTGTGAAGCACCTTTTTTATTAGGCATGTGGTCACAGCCAGTGGTCTTTTAAAGAGGCATCTTGTGCCTGGTGCCAATTCACGTAGGGATCATTCACGAGGAACCGTTGATCTCTAGTTTCACCTTCCAGCAATATCTCAACCGTTCAAAGACTCCAACAACCAAAGAAGCCATACTTGACTGGTTGTAACTACCAGAACGAAGTGATGGCGTTTGCCAGATAATTCGAAGAGTCTTCAGGGTGATCGATAGAGAAGACGAAGAGTCTTGAGGCCATTGCCAGTGGAGTGTAGACTCATCATAGAGTCGACTGACAAATGGAAGGGGGTCGAAGACTGTTACAGCAAGTGAAGCCAAAGGACCTCATGAGAAGTGCGAGTGATGATGAATGTAGGAACGACATGCAGTGGCATAGCGAATGGAGAAGGCACAAGGTGCACTGAGACTATAAAAATGGAGAACAGAGAAGGGATCGTGTTGTTGCTGTTGTGAGTAGTGCATGCGTGTAGAAGCATGAGGTGCAGTAACTGAAGCATAGAAGAAGAAAAGAACATAAATGCATATCTGTGAGAAGAAGAGAAAGTTGAGGTGTGCATGCTGAGACAGAAGAGAAGATCAGAAAGCTGAAGATGATGCAAGCAGGAAGACACTGATGCAGGCAAAGAAGAGCAGCATAGCAGAACAATGATAAGCCTGGTAAGCCAATAACAGCTATTGAATCACTGTAATAAATTCACAGAAAGCAAAGTTTTATATTTCAGGGTGGATGGGAGGTGCTAAGGAGGACTTTTGTCCTTAGAGTTTCAAGTAGGTGCTTGAACGCAGGGAGTTATAGCTTCCATCTGGTTGCAGCCAGAGAAACCAAGGTGGCAGGGTGGTGCAAGGGAGAACATTGATTCTCTGATATATAGGTCGGTGCTTGTATGACTGGAAGTTGGTGCTTCGATCCAGTTGGTTCTGGAACATTTAGGGAGTTGGTACTTCCTTCTTGTGGGTGCTAGAGAAACCAGAGAGTTGGTGCTCTCAGCAAGTAGAGGCTTGCAAAACAGAGGTGGTAGCCTTATTATGAGTTGGTTCTCATAAGAATGATAATGTACAGAAGATAATTATCATATAAAGAAGAAGAGGTTTTCACCCTTTACGAGTTTCCTTAGGAATATATGTCTCTGTATTGTACATGTGTGTGATTGATGTTGAATACTCTACTGCTTATTTATTGGGATCATCATTGAGAGTTCCGTAATGAATTTAAAAATCGATATAATTGTTTAAGCACAGTAACAACTGATTCACCCCCCCTCTCAGTTGTCCAACATAAATGGTCTGATTAAAACCGCTCCCAACACTTACCGATATGGCATACTATTCAATGTTGAAAATAGCACTAAACCGCGAAGGAGGAAACATAAATTGCCCAGCGCACAATACACAGGCGCCAACTCGAAAGGAGGCTCTGTTTTCATTTTATTTATTTACGAGTTTCCTCCCAAAGGGTGCCATTGAAGTACTTATGTACAGCTCATTGGCATGTTACTCCCAAAAATTATCTGGATTTGGACTAAAATAATTGATGAAATTGGTGGGATGTCTATGTTCTTCTCAATACGGGCTTGGCGTTGATCCCATGAAACGAAGAGTCAATTCTTTGTACCTAATTGGCAGCCATACAAACACCAATTGCGATCAAATGACCATGTCCATGTCCATGAATTTACGAGTTTCCTCTGAAATACTCTCATTTCCTATTAAAAAGAAGGCTCCTTGTTTGTGGAAAACACCATTGTCATTTTATGGGGAACCGTTGTAGAAATTATTGGAAAAGTAGTTGGTCCGAGAAATGTGTTGTACCTGGAATGGGCACAGATGTTGTGATAAAGATCATACTCATCAAATCTTGCAGTTCGTAATGTATATGCGTGATTTCTTGCAAAGGTCGTGAGGTGAGCTTAAACAAATAAAGTGTTTTAGTCACCCAGGTTTCTCAATGTTAATTTGTTGCTTGCCATGGACAATTGCTATACAGAGCTGGACAGTGGTGAACGAGGTTCGCTTTTATTACAGCTGGATTGGTGCTCAAAATCTATTCAAAGGCCAATGCGAGATGAGTGCATAGCCATGTCAAGCATCTGGGTGATTGATTGTAGGGACTCTACCAAGTATCATAGGATTAATTAACAATGAAATTGTTCCGATGGATAATGGTGACAGGTCAGAAAAAGGTACGCACATGTTTTGGGAACATCCCAATGGATAGGCACTTGGTCTACAGTTCTTTGCTACCTCGCAGGGAGGATATCATCCCCAGTTGGAGCCAATGTTATCACCATGTAATTTCCATATGGTACCCGACCTTCCAAATTTTGGTGAAGGTTTATACTGCCACGGAGAAATGATGAATTAGAGGACCCGGCTATATATGGCGATGTATGGATAAAATAGCGAAAATGAAAAGGGTAGGAATCAGCTGACCGTCAATCCTAAAAGAAGCCCGTTTCAACGGCTAAGGTGCATATCGGGGATGCAACTAGCGCGAAGATTAAACAATCGATGGAGGCCTGGGGAAAACCATCACGGTTTCACCACAGGACATGTGGCACCACTAGAGGTACATCGGGGCGAAAAGCGATCTACTCAAAACCGCTTCGCCTCGTCCCCGAAATTTATGAAAGACAAGCACTATGGATATTTCTGTGAAATGGCTAGCAAAAGTAAGTTGGGGGATTAAACCATTTGCAGACAAATTTGATCATTGCACGCATATCAGTTTTCAAGTCTCAGTTTCCATGATTTCAAGCAATTTTGGCCATTTGTCTTCCAAGGTAAATTCTAGGAAAACCAGAGCAGATTTTGAGAAACTGAAAGATTTTTATACTCAGCATGGGCCATAGAACAATAACCTCCCCCAGATTTCTCGTAGTTGTTACATACTGGGAGAATCGAGGACATCTTGGAACCTTATATTTCTGGATTCAAGATTTTTTCTGTTATAGACATATTTTTCAAATGTAGATCCCAGACAAATGGAGGAAAATTTCACAAAAGCAAGAGAGGTTTTTATTCAAGACAAATGGATGTACAAAAACCTCTCCCATATTTTACACAGGTGTCTCGGATTGGGACATTCGAAGAAATATCTGAACCCTATTTTTCAGTTTTCATGATTTCCTGTTCGAGGCATGTTTTTGCGGCACGTGTTCTAGCCAGTTGGAGATGAATTTGGAGAAACTGAGAGATGTTTTTCTTCATAATAATCTTATCTACAAAAATCGTTCTTAGATTTTACACAAATATTGCGGTTTCTGACTTACATGTGGCGTTTTGACGCCTATTTTTTCGTGTAAATGTTTTCAAACGAAACGTTTCTTTATTTGTAACCGATTTGGAAACGAAAAGACTCATTGTTTGTATAAAATGTGAAGAGATACATATGTATCAGGGTTGGCAGAAGTGCAATAGCACCTTTTGGTTGTATCAGACACTATCTGTAAATTTTATGAATCTGAATTGAATATAAATGCAGAAGATTTTGAAGTCTCTATGAAAAGATTATAATGGGTGGTGTTATGAGCTTTGTTTCCTTTCATAATATGTATTTCCTGTAACCTGTCATTTCATTTACATTTTCTTCTGTTTAAATTGGAGAGTTTAAAGTCCTAGAATTCGTCTTGTGATGCTCTTGGATTAATCAATTTAAACTATGTGATTGTCTTCTTAACTTATTCAGAATTCATTTCATTAATGCTCTAAGGTAGTTATTTGTTTTCTTCATCTTCCTACACACCTTTTTAAGCAAGAAAAACTTGGTTATGACACAAAATAGGATGAGACAACAAGAAGATCAACATCGTAGTGAAATGTTATTTGAAGTGGGGGATTGGGTATTTCCGAGGGTACAACCATATAAATATATTTCCTTCAAGAAAAAAGAGGAAGGACAATAAATTAACACCCAAATATTATGACCCTATAAGGGTTTGCAAAGTATTGGATGTATGGATTACAAATTGGAGTTTCCCTCATCTTCATGGGTACATCCAGTCTTCCATATTTCTTGCTTAAAAAGGAAAATTGGCAACAAGATTTCAGTCCAAATTATTTTACTAGAGATTAATGAAGAAGGGAAAATCATACTAGAACTAGAAACAATCCTTGAAACAAGGATTAAACAATTAAGAAATCGAGTAATTACTAATTACCTCGTCAGATGGAAGAACCTACTAATGGAAGAGGTGACATGGAAATATGACTTCTTCATGCAGAAACACCCATAGTTAATCAAGTGTTGAGGAAAACACTTGTTTGAAGGGGAGGGGAATGTTAAGCCCTAGAAAAATCCCCATGTTAAGTATAAAACCCCTTATTAATCCTTAGATATTGAATTATTACATGTCTATTGTTATATTTGTATGTAGTCTAGAACCATTCATTAAACCCTGTCATTATAATATTATCCTTTGTCTCATATATATATATATAGAGAGAGAGAGATAGATAGATAGATAGGCTTAGGATCATCATATCTCTTCTCATATTGTCTTTTGAATTGGATATATTGTAAAAGGAGGTCTCCCCCTTGAAGTGGATTGTAGTCATTAACTTTTTATAATTTTTAAGGCATTGGATCATAATAGATCTATTGATATAGGTGATTTTTTTCCTATGGAATGAAATTATATATATATATATATATATATGATATTTCATGACGTATATCTAAAAGGTAATTTAAAATGTACATTGTGATTTGTTTCACAATCCATTACTTTCCAAGGACCAAAGTATGCTTAAGTATGACATTTTTTTTGGAATAGTTTAAATCATTTTACTAATTAATCATTGAGATTCATCAACAAGTAATGCATTTTGTAAGGACAAAAGGATTGTTCAATCTCCATGTTGTGGTGAGGACATTTGTTCTATGTATTCTATAAATTTTCATATAAATTGTGTGTATGGAAGACATAGATTGTTTGTGCAACTAGACCATTATTTCCAACAAATGAAGAGAGATTTTAAATAATAGATTTATGTAAGACCCTCTCCTCATAACATTATGCTAGCAGAATAGTTAAATAAGATCGAATATCACATTGAATAAAAATAGGAGGATATGTTCAATGGAGACTTATCTAATATTGACAACAATATAGATGGCTGAAAATTTCCTATGGATTGCATGCCAAAAGCTACGAACAAGACTTTCAAATTATATGATATCTTGTATTAGAAATAATTTAAAGTGGCACATTTATTGGATCGAATGAACATTTTCAAGAATGTGTAGGTTCTCTTTGAAAACATGTTTATTTCATTGATAAAGATATAAACACGTGTAGAAGATAGTTGGTCATGTCAAAGAAAAAGAAACATCTATGACAAAAATGAAACAACGAATGTAGATGGCCAAAAAAATTATTCTATTACATCATTGATATTGTCTAAAGATGACATAGATCTTGTAAAAAAGGTGATTCATACAATTGAACACCATTATGGTACAATTATTCATTGTGAAAATAATTCACTAGTAATAATTAGTTGGTGGTTATCCAGACACATGATCATCATAATTTGTTAAAGGTACATATTGCTAATATGACACAATGAAATAATATTATTTTTATTTATTTTTGAGAAACATTTTATTACTAGTTTTATTGATACTTAGGTCCATGTTTTTGTACATTTAGTGGAAGGAATTCAATTAGCTAGTGTGGTGAATTGTATATGGATTTTCGTCCTAGAGAGGTACATAAAAACACTTAAGAGGTTTGTAAGGAATCAAGCACATCATAAATGTGCATGACCAAAAGATACATTATGACTGAATGTTAATTTTTTATGTCTAAGGACATGAAACAAATTGATATGCATGTTATAATCATGTGGGATGCCAATCATGATGAAGAATGATTAGAAGATGAGAAACCTAAAACAAATGGAGAAACATGGTTTGTCATAGGAAATCTACTTATTTGACACATATATGATTCTAATTTTATATTTTAATCAATATTATTTTCAATGGAAAAAATGAATAATATTAAGTGCTCATTGACATTGCAGATGATGATGGATGGGATAAAAGTAGTAATTTCATTTTTTTCGATATGTAGACTATTAGGAAATGGGTTGCAATGTACGATGGTATGCATGAAAAATGTTGGGAAGAAATACAATTGTTTAGAAGGTCAAACCCTCATATTCCACTCCTTGAAGAATAACCTAAGCAATGGCTTGCAGAGTGTATTAACAAATGCTAGGTGAAGGAAAAATATTCTAGATTGGCACTCACCAACAAGGAAAGTGAACTGATGTATTGAACACGTGAAATGAATGTGAAAAGATGGCATGTGATGAATCATGAGATTAACTACAAAAATTGAAATTAAACAAATGTATTGTTACAATTTTAAGAACAATTATTCATTTTAATATGGAAATTTGTCTATGCATGAAGGTATGAACATATCCTGTGATGTGGGAAAATGGTCATCATTTTAGAGTGTAGACTATTGACCGTGGAAAAAAAACATGTGACTGTGGAGTGTCCCTTGAATTTGTTCAAACAACTCATGCATGTTCAAGAGATACAAACCCAACAGAAGGAAAACTTGATTATGTTAGCACCTTTCAGGAGATAATTGAGTTGAACTATAGCTCCTTTATATGTGGTAATTTTATATGAAAATGGTTTGATATTTTTTCTAAGATATTTGTTATACATGACCTAGTTAGTGAATTATATTCTATTGATATAGGTAGAGAAATGTTAGCATCTTAGGCAGAACCACTTGTGTATCCAAAACACTATCAACAAGTATTCTTCCATCTTGATATTTCTAACAAAAAATGGTGGTTTATATTCCCAATACACCCAAGGGATAAAGGGTTTTTGAAAATGTACCTATTGTAATTATTACACTGGATTAAGAAAAGCATTATGTGGATGTAAATGGTGAAGTAATGGTGCCAAGTGATCAAGTAGAATTAGGAATGTAGTAATGTCAAGTAATAATTGTATACTTAGTGATTTTCTTCAATACACATGCATGTGTGTGTGTGGGCGGGGGGGAGGCTGGGGGGTGCACGCGTGCGCACACACACACATGGGGGTTTCATATTGTTATTTTTTAATTTTAAATAATCAGAGTTTCTAGTTCATAAAAATCATTTTGATGAACACAAATCATCCAATTTTTAGCTCAATAAATGGTAATACAGTAATATTAGCACCAAACAAAAACTTGGGAAAATGATAAAATCCACTAAAATTCGACTAATTTGATTACAAAAATATCTTATCAACAACATATTCATGTTATTTTTGGATAGCTTCAATTACCATGCATACATATATGTTGCAATTTGACCTATCTTATTGATGACCATGATATTGATTAGATGTCACACCAACTCACATTACTCTCATATGTGCAGCTAGTCATGTGTGGAATTTTAGGAATATTCTAGAGGGTCCAAAACCCTAACATTAATAGGTTTTAAGGCATGCAAAATCCCTAAATCTAACCCTAGATGGATATTGATCCATGTTGAATACTAGGATACTAGGATAGGAAGGGGTTCTATTTTGATGGTATTGTTTATTGTTTCATAGTTGAGTAGATCATTTAGGAGTGAGATATTGAAGTATAAAAGAGGAAGTAGAAGATCATGCTGTATCCATACTAGCCACATTTTCCAAAGAAACTTCATAGTGAGTGCCCCTTTATTTGTATTTGCATTTCGTAACTTAGGAGAAAAGAGCAAAGCATAGGCTTGACTTTCTAGTTGGGTTTTCCTCATATTGAGTTTTTGAAGGGTACATCTTGTGTTCATTGTTTGTTTGGTGTGTAATTTTCTTATCTTTTTTCATTTTCATTTCGATTTGTTTTATTATTTCATGCATCTAGTTAATAATATTAAATCTAAATCTCAAGCAAAACACTACACAATAAGAGTTTCAGAAGATTATAAGATCCATTATGACAAATTGTCCCAATAGAATATCCACGATGGTTTATAGATCAATCATACAAAGAAGTTAACTACGTTGGTATAAAATGATATTATAAGTTGAACTAAAATTCTAATCTAACCCCTTAAACTTGCATTGGGAATTGTAACTATTCAAATTTTAGATTATTGAGAATTGTAATTCTTAAACATAGACACCTTGAGAATTATGATTATTCCATACAAAATTGTAATTATAGAACTCCAAATGCATTGCAAATTTCAATTAGAATTCTATTCCTTCGGTGGAGTGAGTCATATAATTGAAATGGATAAAAAAATATTGAAAAAAAATCATTTCATATTAGGGAAAGATAGTCTTCTATTGCATGCAGGATTTGCATTCATTTATTCAGAAGATAACCTAATTACTATGAAATAATCAAAGGAAAAAAAATAGTGGTAATGGTACTTCTATTTGTAAGAAATTGTAGATTAAAATATATCAATTAAGCTTTAAGAATGGACTCTTCATTAAGAAAAAGAGGACATTGTTCTAATATTGCATTGATTTTAGCAATGGTACAATAAATTCTATGTGTTAAATATGCAATATAAATAAAGTAGATGCATGAATTTCAATGATCATATAACACAAGAAAATAGGGTGTATTTATTTACATAACAAAATGATTTAGTGTGTTGAATTAAAGAACAATACAAAGAAAACTAATTGTAATGATATATACAATGCATTAAAACCAATAGCATGCAAAAGAATGTAAATAGAATTATGAGGAAAATATGAGGTTCAAGAAAGAAGATACTAATATTTGAAATAAAAAAAGGCAATGATGACTTACATTGCAATGTCTCCAGTTAAAGGATTGAATGGCCTTCGAAATCAACTTCCTTTGACATATGATTAATATGAAAAGATGGGAAAGCTAGTAGGTGTGAATAAAAGAAAGTTGAAGAAGACATATTGGTGTTGATTAGTGTACAATAATCTACATTATTTATTATATTCATTTTATTACTTTCTTATGGTTCACCTTCTTCATCATTGAACATTGTTTCTTTATTACTATTCACCTTATTCTTCATGTAACTTTGGAATTGGCATTCTTGATAGTACCCTCTATATTATAAATGATACTTAATAAATTTTAAAAGAACAAATTCATTTAAAACATATACATATACATAATTATGATCGTCTAAATTTTGATGTGACACCCATGACTAGATCTATCGTAGATATGTCTTAACACCAAATCTATCAAGCATCGAGATGGATCAAATCCCTCAAGGTGCAAACCTTTCCTCAAGTTTTTCACTCGAAAAAAGGTTTTCACCTAAGGGACCTGATCCCTCTCAATGCTTAATATATCTAGGGTTAAGATGGATCTAGGCTGGTTAAACTCAACAACAATCCTCTTGTTCAACTAATAAAAATATTTAATAACCGATCACAAACCATCAAAACAAACGATTACACAAAAAATGGAATTGAATTGATTTACATCTTATGCATAATGATGTGGAATGTCTCATGTTGGCAGCTCTCCCTCTTATCAATTGGTAGCTAGAGCTTCACTCTTATTCATGGGTGACCACCATGGTGGCTACACTCTAATATCTTCAAACAATGGCTACTAGGAATAGGTTTCACTCCTTCGATTGACATCTCCTTGACCCTTATGTATCTACTATCAAACTTCTACACTACGGTTGCCTCTCGTTAACTAGTAGCTCCCTTCTTTGTAGTTGAACCTTCTATTCTTTGGTAGGAATGAGAGTGGCTCTCTTCCCCTATCACGTCGATTTATATGTTGTGTATGGGACCACTAATCACCCTTGGGAAGTCCCATAAAGACTTGCTCAAAATCCTGAAGAGATAGGTTCCTATTATGAGCCTTGCACATTTGCAAGGTCTTGGGCATGAACCTGTCACTTCAAGATTCTAGGAAACTATCAAAAGACCACTTTATGGAACTTCCTAGGGGTGCTTTCCAATCAGTTTGGTGTGTATATTCTTCTCGCATTTCCAAATCCTCACTTTCCCAAGCAGACTTTGATACCAAAACAAGGATTAAGTAGACACAGAGGCTGTGGATAAACAAATCAACCAATCTATATTTACAAGAATATGTAGGATTTCAAGATAATCAACATATATCTAGATCTAGAAACCACATATCAATCTAATTTAGATTAACAATGCCACCTATCTAACAATGATGACACTAAAATGGGGGTAATTGATATTTTTGTCAAAGTTGATTTAGTTTTCCCATAAGGAGTGGGCCAATTACTTTGTGTGGGGTTTGGTCCCCATCACAACAAGTAACCAAATCCTATGGGCCCCTCCTCAACACTAGGATGTTGGGACCTAGGGATCATGGTGGTTCATTCATTGCACATTAATCATAACCACACCATGCGAACATGCTGCTCAGTTATTCCCAAGCACGTCAAAAATGATTGACACATTCCCTCGATGTGACAAACCTCACCGTCAATCGAATACAAAAAAAGGTTATAAGAAATAAAAGGTTGGTTCATTTTTTAAGTAGGGAAAACAATATGCACCCTACACCAAAGCATTTAATATTGTATATGTTGGGTTATGTGTTTTCCAATGTGAAGCACCTTTCAATTGGATGGAATATATCCTAACATATACAACATTAAATGTTGTGCTTTGGGGTGCATATTTTTTCCCCAAAAGCAAGGCCTTGATAACATTGAGGATGGGTTTCTCAATGAAAGTGAAACGTAACTAATTGTGGGCCCCATGAAAGAAAGCATTCAAAAGACATGTAGCCAACTACCTAATTGCATGAGGGTACCAAGGTGATGATGTCACATGGACAATGCTTGAAAAAAATATAATACTTATAATGATGATAGTAATACTATATGTTAGCTAAATATAAATACAAACATAAACAAAATTCTAAGAAGAGACTTATATGTACACATGATATAAATGATAAAAACAATTGTACATCAAAAGATTTGATCTCTCATCTCGATGCTTGATAAATCTAGACTTAATATAAATATAGGATTATTAAGTACCCATAAATTATAATGAGATGGGTTTGGAGGAGTTTTACTGACTACCAACAAATCTCTATAAAAACAAATCTCTATGAAAAAAAAATATATACAAATTAATGTATAACTAAAAACTTCTGAGGAATTAGTTTCAAATTATTTTGCAAATTTGTGTCAAGTTATTTTTTTGAATCATAAAAATTAATATATAATTAAAAAAATTTAGGGTAAATTAATGTATTCTGGAATGCATAAATAGATTCAGCACTCTAAAAAACTTTTTGGACACGTTAATTATATAGATTCAATTACTCAAATTTAGAATTCCAACCATTTTAGGTCGGATTTAGAACAAAATTGTTCTAAAAATATACCTATATAAACAACAACAAAAAAAACTATAGTTTAGACACGTTTGGATGGATGGGTCGCTTCATAGGAGAAAAGTTGTGTCCTTTAATTTGTTATAAATAGAAGAAGTTGTGTCCTTCAATTTGTTATCAAAATAGAAGAACTAGTGTCCTTTAATTTGTGCGGACAAAATATTCCAGTGCGTATAATTTGTTTCCATTCCCGTTCGAAATCGAGAGCGTATAATCAATGGAGTCGGTGTTGGATATCAGGAGCTACATGGATCCCGTGACGGAGAACGCAGTAGCTGGTTTGCACGCCGGGTTGTGCTGGACCATATTGGACAAATGCCTCAGACTCACTAACAACAATTCCCCATATCACAACAATTGCGAGGGGACCTGCTCCTGTACGTGGGTGAGAGAAAACCTTCAGAGATTAGGATGGGCAGACAGGGCACGGGCAGACGCCCCTCTCTATTCTCCGGACCACAATTACAGCGCCAAGGGAGAGAGTAGAAAAACATTCAGCCTTCAACTCCCATCAATATTGCAGCATTCAAATTCAGAAATAATGTTTCTCGTTTCAATCTCACTGCCGTGGCCGCTCCCCCCTCTCGCTCTCCTCTCAGACTCCCAACGTTCTCACTTTCTTGATGATCTCCAAAAGCATACTGTGCAGGGAATCTCTGCATATACATACGTATATGACCGTTCTCCGCCTCCTCTCTCCGTCGCCCCGCCAGCTGAAATTGAAGCCAAAGGTGATATCAACAGAGATGGAAATGTTGATGATGAATTGCATGTACATGAGGGCCAAGAGCAGAGGGATGGTGATGATGATATACTCATGCCTGATGATTATTATGAGGATGTTAATAATAATCACGTGATTTTATCGGATGAGGAGGGCGACGACGATGACCCAATCGAGGAGGACGAGGAGGAGGGGGGCGGCGACGACGATGACCCAGTCGAGGATATCACTGTAGATCCGCCGACTCCTACGTATGATGAGCCTCCTCCTCGTCTTTCCGACGAGAGGAAGGATGATCCCGGCAGGTTGTCCAGACCCTTCAAACTTCGCCGTATCGAGCGAAGTGCTCTTCAACTTTGAAGATTTTTAGTTCCGCCTCAGAAATATTTCGACCACTTTATGTATTCTTCAAATTAATTAAAGCTGAAATGCAGTCAAATCTCATCGATTGACCTAAATTACAAAACTGTCGAGTCTTCATATTTTTGTATCAAATAAGTTTATTTGGATATTTGTGTGGTTTGATAGTTGTATATTCTTATTGGGTTGAAAAGATAATTAAACAAATTAAAATAGCAGTAAAGTTGCTTATACTTGTTTTTTGAAAATGTGATAAGATAATATTTTATATAGTTTAAAGCTAAACGTTAAAGTAAAATAAAAAAGTCAGTTTCTATATATATGGTCAAGTTAGATTTGACTCTTAAACAGTGGGATACTTCATTACAAAACTGTTATTTTAAAATAAAAATATATATGATTTTTATTTTTTTAGCAATAATGTTCTCATACATTTTTATTGCATCAGAATTCCTGAACAATAGCTTTTCTATTTCTAATTATTGTCTATTTTCCTTTTTTCTTGGCTTCTTTTACCTTTTGATCTTCTTTCCTTAATTCAGCTTGGTCTTCGGGAATGAGGTCTTCATTTATAAATATTCCTGACCCTTTTAAGCTGAGAGATTTACTAAGTATGTTATATTTATGGGCCTTACAACTTACTTTGACACAGATCAACCTATCTTTGTGATCAATTATTTTTCCTATCCTCTTTGCCTCTATGAGGTAAGTTGTATCAATTTATGATTTATTTTTCTTCTTTTACTATTTTGAGCTTATCCTCCTCTTATTGTTTTTTATACCAAAAAATATGAAATATTATTCCCATTCAAAACCTTGGAGAAATATTTAACTTATATACATTTATAAAGGATGTTTGACATAAAATTTCCATTTAGATTATGAGCATAGCTCCTCAGTATATTCTGAGGAAGGTGGAGAAAATAATGTGCTCATTGACATTTACATGCCCGGAAGGCTAACGGCATGCTGGGAAGGCAAACAGGATGCTCTCTACCAAGACCTCTCTAAGGAAAGCTCCATTTTCCCTCGATCCAATGTATTAAATTCTTTTTGTTACAAGTATCTACTTGTAATTATATAAGTTTTTTTAATTTTTTTATGTTTTTTATTAAAAAAAATTCTAAATTGTCACCTTCAAACATATGAAAAATAAGCAAAAATAAGCAATTTTAGAAATTATATATATATAATTAAATTTAATATAAAAAAATTTTAAAACATTATAGAAAGTTTGGACATTCAAAAAAATTAAATTTAAAGTTAAATTTTTAGAAGGCATGCGTGGTTGTTAACTGTTTTATTTTCCAGGAGTACGTCAAAATGTCAAGCTCAGTGGCCAAATTCCTGTGCATGGCATCGGACCCAAGCAGTTTCCCGTAATCAGAGACTTTAATGCAATATCATAAGTGTAAAATTTAAGGGTTTTTTTATTTTTTTATTTTTTTTATTAATTTTTATTTTCATGTCCAGGGGAATATACTCATATCAATAGTTTTCACCACTGAAAAATGAGAAATAATCAATTTCCAAAATTCAAGATTTTATTTTTTTATTTTTTTTAAATTTAATTTAATATATAATTTCATAAAAATGAAAACTTCAGGAATTTAGAAAAATTAGGTTAAAGTCAAAGATCATTGACTTGTGAATCGACACCTATATATCTTACTGAAGGCAGGTATAAAAAAGGTTTACATGAGAGTTGTACCATGTGGAATCGAGATGGCCACATGAAAGGTTAAGAAGTAATTGCACTTTGTAGAAATGGAAGATGAGCACCAGGAAGGACCCAGGACCCATTGATGAAGGAGAGAATATTTACAATATTGAAAGCTCAAGTAGTTGACATTTTCAAACATATGGCCCTATTCATTCTCACTTTTGAGAAAACTGTTGATATTATGGTAGCCGCGGGAGGTATTTACCTCCACATGTAAACTTGACGAGGATAGAATACTCCGGGAAGCAAGAAGAAACCCTAATGAGTTGGCTAATAATCCTAGAAGACTTGTCGTCTCAAGAAGATAATTTATATTAGGTTATTAGCCTCCAAGAGAAGAAGTCGGTCAGAAATAATAATATATACTGAACAGACAGATACCTAGAATGAGAAGTCGGCCTAGGCAGTTAGCCATAATTAGTATAAATACAGGAGGCCAGTTCTCATTCTGGCAGGCAGTCTCAGAATTGCAGAGAAGTTACTTGTGCGCATTGCAGTGCCCAGTCTTGTGTGCAGGTTGAGGAGAGCTTCCATTGCAGTTGCTCTAGCTACCAGATCACGTTTGGCTTGGACTATCTCTTGGTTAGGGTTTGGAACATCTGATCAGATCTTGTTGGTGTGTTATCCTTAGGGAAAGGTGCACTACTCAGCTTGGACAGATTCTTTCCTGTTCGGAAAGTGGATTGAGATTTTTGACAGACAATGATTTTCCATTATGGTTAACATGGGAAGTGGTCCAGATTGTTGATGTACCATAGATAGCGACTTCCCACTGTGGTTAAAATGGGGAGTGGTCTAGGGAAGTCTCTCTTCTTGAGGGTTACTCAAGAAGACTAGCCCGCCTCGCCAGACAACGATTTCCCATTGTGGTTAACATGACGAATGGTGCGTTTTGGAGGTTGGTACAGAACCGTCTTTTCCTCTTGTGGTTAACAGAGGAAATGGTCCAGACAGTCATTCCTTAGG
>JASDQU010737359.1:227869-264008 GCA_032191745.1 Picea mariana | reverse complement strand
TTCTCATTGTGCCTTTTCCAATGATTTTAGCTGAATCATCATTACCAAAGGAGACTAATCCATCTCTTTCCTTTCGTAATGTAAGAAACCTATATCTATCACCTATCATGTGTTTTGAACAGCCACTGTCAACATACCAACCATGTTTCTTCTTCTTATCTTGTAGAGCGAGTGTGCATTCTTCATTGCTATATTGATCCTGCTTTCTTATCCATGTCCTTTTCTGAGGTATATGTCTATGACTGTTGTTATTTTGTTGTGGTTCTCTAGGAGGGACTGTCATTCTGCAATCTTTGGCCATGTGTCCAAAATTGTTACATTTGTAACATTCCACTTCAGTGCTCAAATATTCAAACATGTTGTAACTTCTTCTCTATGTTTCACTAGGCCTTCTTGGATAACCCCTTTGTGTATGACTTTCAAAGTTGTTTGTGTTTCTGTTGTTAGCTCTACAATTCATGGCTTTATGTCCAAAATTATTACATGCATAACATAAACAAAAAAATATAGTTTGATACCTGGGAGTTGAAGATCTTCTGAAAGGAGGTACTCTTATAAATTATTTTTCTTCTTGAGTCCTATCTGTCGGTTGTTGATTCTGAAATATGAATCTTCTCGATGGAGGAGCATACCTATATATCTTCTTATCCCCCTTGATTGTTTCTGCATAACTTTTTGGATATGTTTCTTGCTATGTTGTTTTGGAGCTTGATCATTTTTTTGTTTGATTGTATCCAAGTTCGGATTTTTCATAATGAGATTTTTTAATGTTGATAATGTCATCCAAAAATTTTGAGTTGTTCTGCATATTTTTCTTTTGAAAATCCTTTCTTAATGTGACAATCTCTGCTTCCAAATTTCCAATGATCTTGTCTTTTTCTTCTAGCTCTTCTTTGAGTGCTTCTTCAATTATTTTATCTTCTTCTATTTGAACCTTCAAATTTGTGATCATTTGTTCTAGTTATTGAGTGTCTTCTTTCTTGTCTAGTTCTTCTTGTAGTTTCTTATTTTTCTTCTTTTCTCTTCTGATAACTTCTATGGCACACATTAATTCCTCTCGCTAGTCAACTTCTACCTCTTCAATTTCTTCTTCGACTTCTTCATATTCTTATTCGTCTTATTCATATTATTCTTTGGAGTCTTCTTCATCAGAGTCTTCTACTTCCATGAATAGAACTCTTTTTGTCTCACTATCACTGACTTCATCTTCATCTGATGATGAGATGTCTTCTTTGATGCATAATTTTTTCTTGAAAACTTTCTCTATGGTTCTTTTGTCTTTATATGTTAGTTTTCCTTTTGAGTAACCTTCATCATTTCTCTTTTGCTTATAAGGACATTTGTTAGCAAAATGACCAATACCATCACAATTAAAACAAATTAAAGGAAGCTTACCTCTATAATACCTACCGTCGGTACTTTTGTTCAATCTTTTGACAAAGTTGGCCACTTCTTCATCATCTTCTGAGACGCCACTACTGTTGCTATGTTCCTCTTTTTTTCTTCCCTTTTGCTTTGACTTTTTGGATGCTTTGAAGGCTGCTTCTTTTATATCTAGATTTTCCTATTCATTTCTCATTTCATATGTTGTGAAGATTTCATGTAATTCATCCATGCTTATTGAGTTTAGATCTGATCTTTCTTCTAGTGTTGATATCTTAGGGTCAAATCTCATAGGAAGAGATCTTAGTACTTTTTGAACAATTACAGATTCTTTGATTTTTTCTCCCAATCCTATGATTTCATTTATTGTTTCATCAACTCGTAAAAGGTAAGCTACAATGAAGCTTTGTTGCTTTGACTTTTGAATCTCCTTCATAAATATTTTGAAGTTTGTCCCAACTGTCTAACGGTTTACAATGTGCAACTTTGGTGAATATTGTTTCACTAAGACCATTCATAAGTGCACTTTTGGATTTGGAATTATTCTGACTGAGTTTCACTGCTTTGTCATTTGTTGGCTAAACTGTTGGTGCTATGTATCCATCTACAATTGATTGTCAAATTTCAAATCCCTGTGCCTGTATATATGCTTTCATCCTTATGCTCCAAAATGAATACTTATGTCCATTGAATTGTGGTATTCCATTTTTATACAAGTTGTTGCTCTCCATGATCTACCTTTCAGTGGTTAAACCAATTTCTGAAGGAACCTGCTCTGATTCCAATTGTTGGATTGCTAAGAGGGGGGGTGAATCAGTAATAGAGAAATTGAATCCTTTTTAACCATATAATCTAAGTGTTATATCAATGTAGCATTATCAACCAATAATTGCAGAGTAAATAAGCAATGACCAAATGAACAACCATACACATACATAGTACACCAGTTGGTGTATCCTTTTCGTCACCTGAATGAGAAAAAGAGGGACACTTGCAAGTTCAGTTGGGTTAGTTGAACGGGATAGAAGTTAGTGCAAGAGTTAGACACATCAAGAAAAGGAAACAAATAAACAACTAAGCTAAAAACAATTAAAGAAACTAAACTAAAGTGCATAAGGAAATTAGAACCAAAATCAAGCAAATAATTGACCAATATTCATGCCACCAATGGATAGATTGTATTAGTGGGAAAACACCAAAGAGAAAGGGAGAATTATGGGTCCCCTCTTTCTCCAAGGGAGGGCTCTTGAACCCCCAATGAGAGAGCTCTTCTTAAAAATAGAAAACTAAAAGGAAATGGTGAAGAAATCCAAATCTCATTCACTCAAGAGGTGATGTGAATGGCCCAATGAAATGGTGCTTGTATGCTCCAATGAGGAAAGAGGTTCCTTGTAGGAGAATAGAGGCAGCATAACAATACAAAAAGATTTTTGAAAATATAGTGCACCCATGACCTCTTTTTATATCAAATCTTTGAGTCATTATCCCACCGGTCTTTAGTGTGAACAAGGGGCCCCTTAGGGCACCTTTAGGTCTTTGACCAGCCCCCCACTCAGATTCAGCTCTGATTTGGGGGTCAAATCGACTTGGGAGCTAAACCAAAAGTGGGTGGGAGGCTGACCAGAATCATAATTGCGTCGTTCTGAAGTGTGTGCGGCTTTTTGCATACACAGTCGCGCATCGGGCACATGTGCACTTTCCCTACATTTTCGACTGGTGCACGTGCGCGCGCTTCTTTTATATTCTGAGTGCATGATGATTTTATAACTAGTTGTATAGTTTGTGCCCTTTGGAAATGCATTTTTTTACCATGAATGAACTAATAGGTGTTTGGAGATGTTGGATTCTTGTAACCATTTGGGGATGAAATTTCAATGATAACAGATGCCCCCTGATGTGTGAGGTTAGGAGTATACGTATAGCTGAAATAAATCAATGTTTCTTCTAATGAGAGTACCATTGTAAGAAAGAGTGTTGAGAGGAATTTCAAGAGCGACCCATTGGAGGGAGAGGGGAACCTGTGGGACCCAAACCTTTTGCTAGGTGTGGAAAAATAAAACTGTGTACAAATGAGGCGGGCATGCCCCATGCTCATGTCATGTAACTCAAAATGTGTAAGACAATAGCTGAAGCTATATGTTGACAAAGATATCTGCAACACCCTCTAGGGCGGTTTGGTAATGGAAAAGGAAAATTCTGATGGTCAACAAAATCTAAAAAGAGGCGATGACATCTATAAGAAGTGTTGACAATTCGCAGGCATTGATAGCCCAACAAATTTCAGAGGTCTTCGGCAAATATAAAAACAACTGCAGTAGTCACAAAGTAAGACCCATCGTAACATGAGATAGTGTTGAAGTCGAATGTTATAGGGGTCAATGACAACAGAGAACAATGGTGTTTTTCTCTGTGTCATCCGAGACTCCTCATTGTAAAGGAAATGAGAGTCAAGATATTGTCGCCCTTCTGGAAACTGTGTTGATGTCGACAGAAAGGGAGACATGACTCCAAGAAGCAAAGGACTTCATGAAATCCACTAGATGAGATCAAGAATTGATGAGGTACATGGACGAAGTCAAGACGTGGTGAGACTCAAGACTTCCCGTGGTTGGGGGTATATGTGAGGTATGAGTGGTAGCAACCGTGAAATTGGATCTAGTGTTAGGGGGATGACTAGACGTGGGCTAAATTGTGCCAGAGGCATGACAAAGTGGACAAACTTAGAGATCAAGGTACATGGATTGTGGGATACTCGGGGTTTATGGACAATGTCAACAAGATTAGAAGATAATGAATGCCTCAACCAAGGGCGACATGGGTTGCTTTTCTAGGAAAAGAAGGTTGCCAAGGGAGACAACAAAAAGCTATGTAAATGCTAGAAACAAAGGCTTTTTATAATTACCAAATGAATAAAGAATAATTTGGGATGAGTGTATAGATACAGAAACAAGTGCCCCAGTGCAATATGGATTGGCCTGTGAGGGTCCAAGTTGCGTGAAGAACGGGTGGAGGGTGGGGGCCCCATGGGTGGGTTTTTGTATGAGGTAAATGAATGGAGGACAATCTACAGATGGGAAAACTGATTGTGGATGAAATGGAGGGTTAATGATACTGTGGAGGCACAGTCAAACTTGAACCGTGATGAGATATCTTGGGAGTCCATTGGGAAAGCTAGCAAAATGAGGAGAAGGATTATGTGGTTGATTCTCAGAAATGTGTAAGAATATCGGGACTCCCATCCCTAGGGGGTGAAAGTAGCATGAGTGTCAAAGTGCCAAGGGGGACTATGAAAGGGACAACTCATTGGGGGAGAGTGCTTTTGGGTGCCAGTACCGAAAGGCAACAGTGGTGATAGTACTGTAGAGCTGGATGTGAGGATCTTATAGGCAAATGTCGGGGGGTGTGACTAGGAGATGTAATTGATATTCAGAGGGAATTATTACATGCCAGTGTCGATCATATACCTGAAGGGGTTGCGCTAGTTTTTGATGACCAAGTACATGCACATATTAAAATTGAATACCCGATGTGAACAATATATGAAGATAAAGAACATATAACAGCTATTTGTTAATTTTGAACATGAGTAGGTGTACCTGAGTGTGTCATGGAAAGATGATCCACCAGGTAAAAGTGAAAATTATAACCCGAGGAAAATGACTGTGTAAGTGGTCAAAAATGGTTTGGGAAATGGAGCTTATGGGCTCCTGTACCAAAAAATGAAAGTGGGGAAAAGGGCTTAGATATGGACGATGGGCCCATAATGCCATCCCAGTTGCACTGACATTATGGGCGATCGGGCGGTAGTTTGGTGGGAGGACACGGAGCTCCCCTTTGCTCAAGGACTGATGAAGAAATATAATGAATTACATTCATGGGAGCATTGGTATGGAGTGTCGGAGGAAGCTCAAGCAAATATATGTGGCATTCTATGGCTAATGTGTGGTAGACATATGGGATAGATGGGAAATGATGAGTGTAATGCCCATATTCTGCACATATGGCACAGGCGAAATTGGTTCGTAGATTTTGTTTGCGTGTGGTTGATGACTCCATTGTAGCAGGGAACATACTTGGTGGAGTGTCAAGCAAAAGGGGTGGGTGAGGAAGCTGGATAAAACTACATAGCTCAGGAAGAGAAGGACATTTGTGATTGGGGTGTCCTTTTCTTTCACATAAGGCGCAAGGGAGTTGAACTCGGGGAAGTAGTGGAGATTTGGGCTTGTTCCTCCTTCGTCTAACCGTGATAGTGGTGGTATTGTTGCCCATTGGAGGAGGTAATGGTGCGGTAGGATCCTCTAACGAGATCTGTATCGACAATCCCTCTATCTGAGGAGGGAGAGATGGTGGATGGAGATACCATACAGGGATGGCAAGGACCATGTTGGGAAGGGTGAGGGAAGTACCTACCGGGAATGCTTGTACGCCTGGTGGGGGGTAGAATAAGGGGATTTGGGTAATGGCTATGGGGACTATCTTCCAAACCAGGATGTGACCCTGGGGGAGAGGGACATCAAGAACAAGTGGTGTTGGAGAGTTCTCAGGGGATTCCTGAGGTGGGAGTTCTACGACTAGTGGGATGTCAGGAAGTGAAGAAGCCTCAGTGGGAGGAATGGTATCTCCAGCGTTAGTTCCGTTGGAAGAGTTGACGCATACTTGAGTTGAGGGGTGTATGAGCGGGGGTGCTCCATGGTATGTCCCTAGCAACGATGGGTCTTTGAAAATTTTCGGGCCCATGTAGGATGTTATCAATGTTGGAGGAAGGGTTAGGCTCGTAATGTGAAACTTGATCGATGGTGATGATCTTCCCATTATGGGGGAACATCATCATTCAAAACACAGAAAAGGTGACTGCCTTCATAGCGTACATGTAGCAACGTTCGAACAAGATATTGTAATCGAGTGAGGCGTCGATAACCTCAATGTCAATAAGGATGGTTTTTCCCTCGAGTTCAACGGGGACATTTTGAAAGAGTCCTTTAGGAGAAGATGGTCATCCATCATAAGATCTCAAAGTAATGGAGGATGGTATTAGCTCAGGGGAGCCGAGTTTCTACCATACGGTTTTGGACATGATGCATGTAGATGCACCTTCATCGATTATACATCGATGAACTATGATGTTCCGAATTTTGACTCATATCTGGAAAGCTACCAAAGTGGGGAGACAGGGTTCCCCACAATCTAGATCAAATGTGATAAGACTAGTATCAGCGGGGTCGACTACCCCCAGGGTGGAAAGTAATGACTTTCATTGAGTGGGACAGGTTTGAAGGAATTCCAAGACTAACATGGCGGTAGGGGATTGCACCAAGTCATCAACCAAAATATAATTTTGTGTTTCCCTAGCCTGAGGGTTGTTGACATTCCATCGTAATGGGATACAAGGAATGCGAAGGGGTGGTTCATTGTTAGGACATAGAATCATCAAAGGTGGTCTAGTTGTAACTTGAACTGCTTCCGAAGTGATCGGAGTAGATTCAGGGGAATTTCCTCTTCACTAGTGAGGAGGATAGTGTGATCCGCAGGAGTTCCAGGGTTTTGATATTGTCCCATCTGTGGTGGGGCAGAGTGTATCTCATGTTGGGTATTCATCACCATTTGGTGTGGAATAGGGTTCTGCAACATAGTTGGGGGTGGTTTTTGTACATATTTTTGTGGGGCCTGTTGAGGGGCAGGCGATGTTGCGAGACGTGGTCCATTCACAGATTCTTTCATCCATCTAAAGTCAGAAATTTGGGAGAAATGGTGAGTATAATGGCCATATTCACCGCAAAGGGCACAAGGGAAGTTTGTCTGGAGGTTGTTGTTATTATTTCCTTGGTGTTTGTTGTTATTGCCTCCTTGGAGGTTTTGGTTCTCATGATTCTGGTTGCCCCCAGTGGGTTGGTTTTGTTGGGCGTTGTTTCCCCCTAGTCTTGGGTTATTATTGTTTCAGTTTTTTCCTTTCCTTTTGGCATTATTCGACTGATGGGCCAGATTTTCTGTATTCAATTGTTCAAAATTGTGAAATTGTTGAATGGGAGAGGAATGAAAAAATTTAACCGTGGCGTGTGGTTGTCCTTGTGGTGGAGCCATGGGTTGTGGAGGACCAGGAAATGGAAAGTACGAATTATTTTTTGGCAATGATTCGTATGGTACATAGGAAGGCACATTTCTTTCACTAATGCTTAAGGTGTAAGCTGAGGTAGAGGGGGTAAAAGAACTTGGTTGAATAGTCAGGTGCATCATGGGTGTCGATGCGGGTCCACTCATGGGTGAAGGGAGGAAAGCCAGATATGGCTACTGACAAGGGGGGGAGGGTAACCAGGGGTTCCCTTATATATCGGTGGATATTGGGGTGTACCGTACATAGGTTTTGGTTGGATGTATGGATTGTGATGTGTCGTGGTACCAATCAATCCATCCGCTGAGTGGGACATCCCAGGTTTGTCCTGGCTGAATGGGACGATTCTTAGGGCGTCAGGTAGTACCATATATAAGTATCATGATTGTGCATAGATGAGGTCATACTATTGATCCTTGTTGATGGATTATTCTTCTGATTGGGGGAAGGTGGAAGCAACATATTTGGCAAGGAGGGAGACAAGTGATCTGAGAAACTAATCAAGGCATTGTTGCTTAGTGGTTTCTTCTTTTCATAAACTATGTCGTTGATGCCATTAGTGGATGTGGTTGGCAATATGGGTGGTTGAGGATTGTTTAAACTTGAAGAGTAGTTCACGACCATTGTCATGGCGGATTGGTAGTTGAAAGAAGGTCAAAAATTATTTGGCCAATGATTCAAAATTCACATGGGACCCTGACGTTTCGTCTACATACAACTTGGATGATGGGCTTGTGAGTGTGCACTAAAATAAACTTAACCGAATGGAGTCATCCATGATACTATTTGAAGATCACCATAGGTGGAAGGTCATGACATGGTTGGCAGGGTCGTCTCCTGCCTTTCCTTCAAACTTGGGGATGTCTGAAGGTAGTTTGGTAGGCATTGCAGGCCATGTGGGGTCGTGCAAGACAGGATCATTGGTGACTTTACTTAGATCTAGTATGTTGAGGGAATCCAAGTATGGCATCTGGAGTGGTGGTGGAGGGTTAGTTCCAGCCATGGTGTGAGTGGTTTTTGTACCTGACCCATGAGGGGGGTTAGTTGGGGTTGTACTTCCCCCTTGGGAAGAAGTTTTCCCCCCGCCTCCTTGTAAAGGAGAGCTAGTGGACAGTTGACCTTGGGAAGTGGACCCAAGAAAAGTTGATCCCAAGACAGTAGCACTCACAAGGGTATGAGAGGGTTCATCCGATGAGGTGGAAAGACTAGGAACTCCCCCTAGAATAGGAGGGAGATTTAGTAAGCATCTGGAACAACGGGGATTTTGTGGGTCCCCTATGATGTTCGACTAGCAAAGTTGATGTGTGCAAATGGTGATGAGAGAAATAAATGAACAAGAGAGCTTGTATAACTTGGCCTTCACAATATATCTCACAATCTCATGTAATCACAAGAGCATCATACATAAATCAAAGAAGCATTCATGTGGGTAGGTGGATTTTGTCCATGTGGGAGAACACAGAAAAAAAATGCTCGTGTCCTAAAATACATAACGTCCTTCCTCTCAAATAGCACTGGACCTTCCTGTTATCACTGAAATTTCATCTGCAAATGGTTACAGGAATCCAGCATCTCCAAACACCCATTAGTTTGTTCATGGCCCAAAAATGTATTTCCAAAGGGCACAAAACTATACAATTGGTTATAAAATCAGCATCCGCTAAGGATACAATGGAAGCACGCACATGTGCGACAGTCAAAAAACGTCGGAAAAGCACACATGCGCCCGATGCACGATTGTGGATGCAAAAAGTTGTGCATACCTCATAACGACGCATTTATGATTTTGGTCGGCCTTCCACTCACTTTTGGTTCATATCCCAAGTCGATTTGACACCCAAATCTGAGTTGAATCTGAGTGGGGGGTTGGTCAAAGACCTAAGGGTGCCCTAAAGAGCCCCTTGTTCACACTAAAGACTAGTTGAATAATGCCTCAAAGATTTTCTATAAAAAGAGGCCATGGGTGCACCACATTTTCAAGGAATTCATTTGTATTGATATGCTGCCTATATTCTCTTGGAGGATCCTCTTTCCTTATCAAGAGCATACAAGGAACATTTCATTGAGCTATTCACATCACCTCTTGAGTGAATGAGCTTTGGATTTCTTCACCATTTCCTTCTAGTTTGTTATTTGAAAGAAGACCTCAATCTTTGGGGGTTCAAGAGCCCTCCCTTGGAGGAAGAGGGGACCCATAAGTCTCCCTTTCTCTTTGGTGTTTTCCCACTAATACAATCCTATACATTGGTGGCATGAATGTTGTTTATTTTTTATTCTAATATCTTTATGCACCTTATTTTAGTTTCTTTTATTTTTATTAGGTTAGTCTTTGGTTTATTTCTCATGCTTGATGTTTCTAACTCTTCCATTCATTGTTGTCTTGTCTAGCTAACCCAACTGAACTTGTAAGTGTCCTTATTTTGCTCATTTAGGCGACGAAAGGGACATAACAAATTGGCAACTCCACTGGGGAATAGGTATCAATTTCCTCCCCATTTGGGTTATTTGAGCACTTCTTTTTGGTTTATTTAACTTGCGGGAACCATAATCGGCCCATGTCTGTTTGAAAAAAGCTAAATTCGAAGTTGAGCTAAGAGAATTTCATCTGAAATTTTCTTCCCGATCGTGTAACAAAAAGTGCGCAGGTTTTTTAACCCACAGGCACGTCTTCTGAGCATGTGCACCAAACTCACTATGTTTCTCAACGCATTATGCACACCTGCGTCAAAAAGTCATTTTTGTTTTGTGCATTGGCACCAAATGCACCTCTATCTACTCTGCGACCCGTGCATCTATCCAGAAAATCATACATTATAAGGGTTTTTGTGATCTATTGAAGGCCCATAGCCTTCTTAAGCTTGATTCTATGAAAATTTTAATATGCACCACACTTAGATTCCCTCTCCACATGAAGGGTTAGTCAAAACATAGGCACTTAAGGGGTTAAAATCCATATTTATCCTCTTTTTGCTTTCATTTTTCCACATGGATGGCTTGCTTTGATTAAAGTTAAGTTGGAATCATTCTATATCACATATAATCACACTTTCATTGGGACCAGAGGTTGGACCTCAATCATTGAGTATTCTCTTCTCTCGTGCCATAGAGCGATCTTGAGAATCATAAAAACGATTGAGGGAAAATTTCATCTCCCTTAAAAAAGATAAAATCTTTAGGAGAGGACAACAGCCCCCTCGGGACTCCTCTTAGTTTCTTTTTCAAACACATCTTAAATCTGTAATGGGCCCATACATGCCCACATGCTACAAAGATAGGATATTTTTTGAATTCACTTTCTTAGATTACATCACTAGGGAAGTTTAAAGGTTTTGTAACGGGCCCATACATGCCCATATGTCCACAATATAGGATAGTTTTTAGAAGCTTTCTTAGATTAAATCACACTAGGAGTTAAAGGATTGGTAAGGATCCATATGTCCACATGCTAGTTCTCTAGGGACTTTAAAATTATGCAAGGTTGTACCAATGGCATTTAGTAAATTAGGTAATCAAGACTTGTAAGGACCACACGAAGTTCACATGCAGCAAGGTGACACCTAACTTATTAAAATTTTGGCACACTTTCACTTGTTCAAACACAAATTCACTACTCACTCACATAGTTTCATCCGGAATCACGGTGGTTGAAGTAATTTTCCTCCAAAGGGATCCCTAAACACCCCACCCTTTTCTCGACGAAACTATCCACTCCCACTTAAATTCAACGAGAATGGTACCAACCCCCAATCTCTCAAACAACCACATCTAAAAAATTTCTAAAAACTCACTAAGTTTTCCTCCACATAAGGTGCCAAAAGAAATTTTTTAGTCTAGGTAGGATCTCGGGGATAGGCATCCAAATAACTCCTCGTTATCTAGTTCTCACATATTCAAACAGTAAAAGTTGTCAAATAGGGAACTTTAAAATCCTCCAAGTCAAGTGTTCCTAACACCATAAGGCAGGGAGATACTCATGAAGGATCGAAGGTCGAGGTCTGGTTGTTTTGTGTGTCCCCCCTTGAGCACCCACCTCTTGGACGGGATCCAACTCGTGACCCATTTCTTAGGCCGAAAAATCTAAATGTCACACTTTGACTGAGGTACCTAGTGACCAAATTTTAGGACATCTACCCAGGTGGAAATTGTGGGCTGCAATTGCACCTTGATCGGATTTTGTGTGGCTATTGGGAAATATCACCAGCTCTTTCGGGATATGTACCCTCTACCCCTCATTATAACTGATCGCTTCATCCTTCACTAGTACCTCTTCTGATGGCTTCAGACCCCACTGTTGAGTGCTATTGGAAGGTCTAGTGTTATTTTGAGAGGAAGGGTGTCACGTCTTTTTAGCACACGAGCATTTGTTTTATTTGTTCTCCCACATAGACAAAATCCACCTACCCACATGTATGTTTATTTCCAATTGATTTATGTATGATGCTCTTGTGATTACATACGATTGTGAGATAAATTGTGAAGATCCAAGTTTTACAAAGACTCTTGTTCAGTTATTTCTCTCATCACCATTTACACACATTCACTTTGCTAGTCAGACATCATAGGGGACCCACAGAACCCCCGTCGTTTTAGACACTTACAAAATCTCCCTCCTATTATAGGAGGATTTCCTAGTCTCACCAACTCATCGGCCCAACCCTCACACACTCTCCTGAGTTCCACTGTCTTGGGATCAGCTTTGCTTGGTTCCACTTTACTTGGGTCCAATTCCCAAGGCCAACCATCCATTAGCTTTCCTTTACAAGGAAGCGGGGGGCACGCTTCTTCCCACGGAGGAAGTACCACCCCACCTAGCCCACCTCATGGGTTAGTTACACAAACCACTCACACCATGGTTGTAACTAACCCTCCCCAGGGGTCAGGTACATAAAACATTCCCACCATGACGGGACTTAATCCTCCACCACCCCAAATTCCATACTTGGTTTCCCTCAACATACTGGATCTAACTAAACGCGCCAATGATCCTATATTTCACGACCCCACATGGCCTACAATGCCTACCAAACTCCCTTTATACATCCCCAAGTTTGAAGAAAAAGCGAGAGATGAACCAGCCAACCATATCATGACCTTCCACTTATGGTTCTCTTCAAACAGCATAATGGATGACTCCGTCTGATTGAGGTTATTTCAATGCACACTCATTGGCCCATCAGCCAAGTGGTATGTAGAAGAAAAATCCGGGTCCCATGTAACCTTTGAATCTTTGGCCAAAGCATTTTTTACCTTCTTTCAACTCCCAATCCATCATGAAAATGGTCTCAAACTACTCTCAGAGTTTAAACAAACCTCTCCCACACACATCACTAACCACATTCACGAATGGTGTCAGCGATGTAGTCTATGGAAAGTTGAAGCCACCAAGCAACAATGCCTCAATTGGTTTCTCAAATTACTTGTTTCCCTCCTTGCCAAGGATGTGGCCGCCACCTTCCCCCAGTCTGAAGAAGAAGCCATTAGCAAGGATCAACAGTTCGAACTCATTTATTCATATTCAGGATACTTATATATGGTACTACCTGAAGCCCTGAGACCCATGTCATTCGGCCAAGACAAACCTGGGATGTCTCACTCTGCAGATCGATTGATTGGTACCACAACACACCACAATCCATACCCCCCACAACCAACTACATATGGTACACCTCAATATATTTTTGTATATGGAGGACCTCCTTATTATCCTCCTACCCCTTATCAACAACCATACCCTGTTACCATCCCTCCACCCATAAGTGGACCCCTGCCGGCACCCATGATGCGCCCGACTGTTCAACCTAGTTCTGAAAACACCTCTACCTCTACTTACACCCTGAGAACTAGTGAAAATGCCACGCCTTCCTATGTATATTACGGATCATTGCCACAACATAATCTGTACTTCCCATTTTCTGGTCCTCCCCAACACATTGCTTCTCCACAAGAAAAACCACACGCTGAGGTTAACTTTGTTCAGCCCTCTCTCATTCAGCAAGTCCACAATTTCAAACAACTGAATACGACAAATCCAGCCCACAATCGAATCATTAAAAAAAGAAAGGAAAAAAGTGAAACAATAATAATCCAGGACCATGAGGGAACCAGAACCACCCCCAACGGAACCAACCTATTGGGGGCAACCAGAATCAGAGGAACCAGAACCCCCAAGGGGGCAATAACAACAAACTCCAAGGGTAGAATAACAACAATCTTCGGACAAACTTCCCTTGTTCCCTTTGCAGTGAGTATGGCCATGATACTCACCATTGCCCTAAAATCGCCGACTTCAAATGGATGAAAGAATCTGGAAATGGACTACGTCCCTCAGCAGGCCCCACAACAATATGTGTAGCAACCACCCCCAGTCGTGTTGCAAAACCCCATTCCACACCAAGGGGTAATGAACACCCAACAGGAGATACATGCTACCCCACCACATATGGGATAGTATCCCAACCCGGGCACTTATGAAGATCGTACTATCCTCCCCACTAGAAAGGAAGAATTTCTTCTACAAACATGCAGCTGCCAATACAGTGCACCCCCTAACTCTGTTCCCACTACATCGAAAGCAGTCCCACTCACACCTGGACCACCTTTGATGATCCCTCGCCCTAATACTGAAATACCCCTTTGTATTCCTCGCATCCCATTACACCAGAATGTCAACAACCCTCAGGCTAGGGCGGCACACAACTATAGTCTAGTCAACGACTTGGCACAATCTCCTACTGCCATGTCAATTTTAGAATTCCTTCAAACCTATCCTACTCAACAGAAGTCATTAGTCTCTGCCTTGGGGGCAGTCAACCCTGCTGATACTCGACTCATCACATTTGATCTTGATAGTGGGGAACCTCATCTCCCCGCTTTGGTCGCTTTCCAAATACTGGTTAAAATCCAGAACATCAAAGTTCATTGTTGCATCATTGATGAAGGTGCATCCACATGCATCATGTCCAAAACCGAATGGTAGAAACTTGGCTCCCCTGAGCTCATACCATCTGCCATCACTCTGAGAGCTTATGATGGATGACCATCCTCTCCTAAAGGGCTCTTTCAAAATGTCATCGTTGAACTCGGGGACAAGACTATCCTCATTGACATTGAAGTTATCGATGCTCTGCTCGATTACAACATCTTGTTCGGACGTAGCTACATGTACGCTATGAAGGTTGTGGCCTCTTTTGTGTTTCACACAATGATGTTCCCCCACAACGGGAAGATCATCACCATCGTCCAAGTGTCACATTATGAGTCCAACCCTTCCTCCAACATCGATAACATCTTACCTTTTATCCACACTAATCCCGATGTTTACCCACTCATCGAGATGGGTCTCGAAATTTTCAAGGACCCCTCCTTGCTAGGGACATATCATGGAGCACCACCGCTCATACATCCCTCAGCAGAAGTCGATGTCTTCTCATCCAATGGAATAGAAATTGGAGATACCCTTCCTCCCACAGAGGCTTCCTTACTATCTGACGTCCCACTGGTCGCATAGCTCCTTCCTTAGGAATCCCCTGAGAAATATCTAGCTCCACCTGTTCCTGAATTTACCCTCCCCCAGGGCCACATCCCAGTTTGGGAGACAATCCCCCAAGACATTACTCAAATCCCCTTCTTTTACCCCCCACCAGGCGTACAATCTTTCTAGGTAGACACAACGCTTACCCTTCCCAATATGGTGCTAGAAATTCTAGTATGGTATCTACATCCACCTGCGATGGTCCCTCAACCATCCCTTCCTCCCCAAACAAAAGGAATCTCGATGCAGATTCCAATACTTAATCCAACTGCACCACCCTCAACCCCACTCGCTAGTGTCGTTTCTACAGCTGGGGTTGAACGAAAGAAGAAAGATCCCACTGCTCCACTCCACCCATGAGTTCAACCTCCTTGCGCACTATGCAAGAAATATGGACACCCCACTAATAAATGCACGTCTCTCCCCGAGTTGTGCAATTTAATTCAACTCCCTCGGGAAATGACACCCCTCATTGCTTCATCCAGTTCACCTAGTACTACCACTATATGAAGCAATGGCCTGAGGACTAAATTCGCATGTGCCATCTGTTCATAGTATGGCCATTACACCCACCACTGCCCGGCATTATCTCAATTTCGGAAGACACTAATGACAATTCGCCAGAGCTTTCAATAAGAACCCCCTCCATCCACGTCATCTCAACCACATGTCACGAACATCCAATATGTCATGACCTCAATAAATGAACGTATGAGATGTCCTTTCTCTCTATGAGAATCACTTGATCATTTCACATATCAATGTCCTATTATCATTGAATACAGGCGTCGCCAAATGGCCCTTATTCAAAATCATACACTCCCCCCACTGCCAGCAGAACCAGTGATTACCCCTACTCCATCACCTGATGTTATTCATACCTTCTCTCCTAAACCTGAAGCACTCCCTACTCCCCCATGGTTCCTAGATAGTTTATATGAATATTTTCCCCCAAATCCCCCCAATTCTCCATTTTATTTCCCCACAGAAATATTACGCCCGACTACGATTTTCAGCCCACAATATCTTAACATTTGGTTTATGTCGAGCGAGCCATCGCAACCCTTTTGCATCATTCCCCCTACTTCTTTACCACCAGAATCCAACCACACGATGATAGTCACCAATGTTACTCCCCTGGATCCCCTATATTCTCGATAGTTCCACTGCGACGAAGACATCCTCAAGGAATTAGCTACCCCCAATTTCCCATGGGATCCGCTCCATCATAGAGCACTCTTTCTTTCATAGAAATACTTTACGCCTCCCAAACAAAACCCCATATACGCAATCAAAACCAAAGACTTTCTCCCATCATAGCATATAGATTGGTTCAATAACCATATCCCTACCCCCAACGCTTTTGAAGAAGGCAACATGGCCAACATTTCCCCCACCATCAAAATCGATATCTCCATCAAACCTAGAATCATAAAGGAAATCACCATCGGCGCTGCATGCTCTCTTGAATAACTCATATCTTACAAAGCTCACTTCCAGGAATATCGGGACATTTATTCCTGGTCATACGCATAGATTCCCGGCCTTGATCCCTCTATTGTCGAACATCGTTTAGACACATGGATTTATATCACACATGTACGACAAAAGCAACATCCATTACACCCATCCAAAGCGGCAGCCATCAAATCTAAGATTGAAAAATTATGCGTTGCATGCTTCATATACCCCATCGCATATACGTCATGGGTCTCCAACCCCAACCCTGTTAACAAAAAACAGGGCATTATTCGCGTTTGTATGGACTTTCAATATCTCAATCACACCTGTCCCAAAGACAACTTTCCAATGCCCTTTATCAACCAGATTATCAATGATTACGCTGGTCATGAGGCTTTTTCCTTCATGGACAGTTTCTCTAGCTACAACCAAATTCAGATTCACCCAGCAGACCAATATAAAACTGCATTCACTACCCCCTGGGGTAATTTTTCATATCGTTTCATGCCTTTTGGCCTCAAGAATGTTGGTGCCACTTTTCAATGTGCCATGACATACATTTTTCATGATCTGGCTCAAATCATCCTTGCCTACTTGGACGATCTCACCTCTCGATCCAAGAAACGCACTCAACATCTCAACGACTTACGCATTGTCTTTCACAGGTTTCATCAATACAATATCCGCTTGAACCCTCTCAAGTGAGTATTTTGCGTCACCTATGGACGTCTCCTTGGGTTCATCATCTCCCAACATGGCATCACAGTGGACCCCCTCAAGGTCCAAGCCATCACATAAATTCCCCCCCCTCGAAATTTACGCCAGCTGCAAAGCTTACAAGGCAAGGCTAACTTTTTACGTTGCTTTGTCCCTGATTACGCTACTCATGCACACAGTTTCCTTCGCCTCTTACGGCATGATATCCCATTCCAATGGGATGAACATGCCAAAACCGCTTTTGATGATATTAAAGTGGAACTCTCCAACGCCCTGTTGATTATCCCACCCGACTATGACCATGACTATATCCTCTATTTATCGGCCTCAGCTGTCTCAGTAGAAGGATTTCTCATCCAATTAGGGGATGATGACCATGAGCATGTAATTTACTACATCAGTAAAAATCTTTTAGGGCCACCCTTGAAGTACAATCACGAAGAGAAAATCATTCTTGCAGTTGTCCTCGCAGTTCAGAAGTTGCGCCATTACATTATGCTTCAAACTACCAAAGTCATAGCAGATTCCAACCCAATGCAATACTTGCTCAGTCGTTGGAAAATCAATGGAAAATTTGCCCGATGGATTGTTATCCTTCCAGAATACGACCTCAAATTTTCAACACCCAAGAGCAAGAATTCCCTCGTCCTTGTCAAATTCATCACGGCATTTCCCTCCGATACTACCAGTTCTCCCGTCAATACAGACTTCCCCGATAAACATCTCTTTTACATCCCCTCGAATGATCCCTAGTATGGTGATCTCCTCGTCCACCTGCGAACACAGAAGTTTGGAAATCACATTTCTCGAGACGATCGTCGACGTATTCGACACCAGGTCCCTCGCTACCTCCTCATCAGTGACATCTTATATCGACAGGGGGTCGACACCATGCTTCGTCGACGTTTGACCATCGACGAGGTAGATAGAGTCTTGAATGACTACCACAGCGGCTCCTGCGGTGACAACCTCTCAGGGATGTCCACTGCCCAGAAAATCATTTGAGCAGGCTACTTTTGGCCCACATTTTTTCACGATTGCATCCATGTTGTGAAGCAATGTGACAAATTTCAATTGTATGCCAACAAATCACGCGCACCACCCGCTCTTCTACACCCAGTCATTACTATTGGCCCCTTTTGTAAATGGGGCATATACTTTATGACTTGCAACCCTCTATCTAGCAATGGACACAAATACATCTTCATGGTAGTTGATTACTTCACCAAGTGGGTTGAAGCCATGCCTACATTCAACAACACTGTTGACACTGCAGCGCATTTTTTATTTAACCACGCCATCTCCTACTTTGGAGTCCCACTACAGTTAGTCTTTGATCACGGAAAACACTTCGAGAATGATATTTTCGTCGAACTCTCCCACAGGTTAAGCTTCTCCCATGAGTTTGCCTCCCCATACTACCCTTAATCCAACGGACAGGTAGAGGCAGTCAACAAGGTCCTCAAAACCATGTTATAGTGCACGGTTAAAAAACATAAGACCAATTGGCATCATATGTTGTTTTTCGTACTATGGGCTTATTGCACGATAGTTAAAACTGCCACTGGTTTTACCCCATTTCATCTTTTCCATGGGGTCGAGGCCACTCTCCCCATCGAGTGCGAAATCCCCACCTTACACACCGTTATTGAGCTATTACCCGACATTTCTCTAATGGAGAAGCATTTGCTAAACTTCAAGTCACTGGATGAAGACCATCGGGCTTCATTACAAAATAATGAGGCAGCCAAAAAATGAACGAAGGCCACCTTTGATCTCCATGTCAACCTTCGCTCATTCAACAAAGGCGACCTCGTCCTTGCCTATGATATCTCTCATGACACCCTCGGCCATGGAAAATTCGAGTCATTGTGGCATGGACCTTGTATCATCCAACATTGCCTAACTAAAGGCGCATACATCCTGGCCTCTCCCAAAGGCCACCCTCTCAAAGAACCCATCAACGGATTGTAGTTAAAGAAATTTTACGCCTAAGCATAACCATTCTACACTAGGCTTTTTCTTTTTGTACACTTTTTGTATAGTTTTTTATCTTCTTTTTCCTCCATGCCTTGCGTCTAATATATCATTTGTGTTATTGACAGATGCCTCCTCCATCGGCCTACCACATCAGTTACATCGACAGAGCTAATCGTTGGACACAAATCTTGCTTCGGCCCTCTATACCCCCTCACATGACCTGCTCCACTCCAGCGGCATATGCCTGGGCTCAGCAACCAACAATAAGGCAGAATACATAGCCGTCATTGGCCTCCTTGTCGAGGCCAGTCACCGCGATATCCATCACCTTAGCGTCTTACTAGATTCTCAACTCGTGGTCCTTCAAATCAACAATGTGTACTGTGTTCGTGATCTGTGCCTCTTCCACAAATACCTGCAAGTTAGACTTTTATCTTGATATTTTGATTCAAACACATTTACACATATTCCAAGACAATTCAATCAAATAGAAGATAATATGGCTAACCTAGTGTTAGATTGGCATTTATCACATCAAGTTACCATTACACATACATAACCTATCAAAAGTTATTCACAGCATATAAATTAGACATCATAAACAACATCACAAAAAAAATCAACATATGTGAACATCACAAGGATCCCAAAATGTATATCCATATATATATATATCAAATGTGCCATCAATGTTTACAAACAATAGTACAACATGTACAGTATCTGTAGGTAGGTGAACCACCTCACCCCTATAAGTACAAAACTAGTGTCACAATGCCATATACAAAATGGGCTTGCAAGCCTATATAAATACAAAAATACATATACTAGAGGCACTCATGGCACCTCTAGGGCTACACCACCTGGTCTTCTCTCTGGAGGAGGTGCCCCACCAGCTAGGGGTTCCTCAGGTCCTGGGGGCATTCGCCAAGTCATAACCGCCTCCGCTACAGCTGATTTGTGGATCAGGGTCCGAAACTCCACTGGAAGGCCCACACACTACTCCACATGCCCTTGGGCACTCCCTGTAGTACCGCATCCAATCGGCGGCGAAAATCCTTGAACTCTCCCTCGGCCCCCACCGGAGGAGCATGTGATGGACCTGCACCCGTATCATCAAAACAGCATCTCCTACCTTCTCTCTCATCATTAGTCAGCCTCACACCACCCTCATCCCAATATTTTCTCTCTCCTGCCCGTGGCTCTCCCCACAGTGGTCTTACCGGCCCCTGACGCATTGGCACTCTAACCAATTCAACCTCACTTCCGCGAGGTCTCACATCTGCGCACACAACAAACAAATGATAGCATCAAAATCCATCCATACATAAAGAACATGCTATACTATCTAAAGATTAAAACATCAAATATATCACCATACCTCTACGGTCGAACACCTCTCCAGGGGGTATCACAATCTCTGGGTCATCCTGGAAATCCACCCCACTATAAAGGAATTGGAGTATGATCTACGGCATCTGACACCACACTCACGCAAGATCGGCCGAAAAATAATTGCCACCCTCCCCACCCCCATGTCGCACCAATATAGTCTCCCACCACCTCAATCACGGATCTCTCACACTCGACGCGTCCAACAACACTCTAGGGTGCAACATGGGAACCCTCTCCAAAAACCACGCCACCAAGATGGACCCAAAGGCAAACTCCCTTGATTCAGCAGCTTGACACCTATTGAGTTGCCCCACCATCTTGGCATGTAGCATCAAGCCCCAGGAAAAATGCTCAAACCCTAGTGCCCTCTGCATGATCCTCAGTTGACCCCCACTGATCTGTTGAGTAGCAAGAGATCCATACACTCTCACAATCATCATTTCCATGCAATGATGCACAAGGGCATTCATAGCCCCAATCCTCACCACAGAGCCTAACATAAAGTTCTCTCCACTACAATAGGTTCGAGCCAAGACAGCCAATTGTCCATCCCCGGGTAACACGGGCTCCGTCGATAACAAGGTTCCCCGAAAAGGGAGCCCAGTCAAAAAATACACATCCTCCATCCCAGAAAATGCGAGATGCTCACCTCATACAATGAAACACTGCAGATCTGGACTTCACATTGAATCAGGAAGTGCAGCAAGTACTCTTGTGCTCGCACTAGTGAACACTCAAAAAACTTCAGCATCCCACAGGCTGCCAAAGGGCCCTGTATAGTCATCTCCTCATCTCTCACTGCATCTCTCAGATGCACCCAGTCCCTCTCCCTCCAGTGGACTGGCATCGTCAACTAGTCACCTACATCCACAAATACAATATTTGATCAGCCATTACCACCCATAAAAAAAAACAAAATATCCAAAAAGATAAGTTTTTGCACCCTACATCTTTGCCTCAAGGGCACGACTTTTTTCCCCATAGACATGCACATATGCACGCATGTTCATCCCACAGTTGTGCACTCATGTGCGACTGTTGGAAATGCAGGGGTGCATGCATGCGCTCCTGTCACACACATAGACGCGCATTTTAGTTCACCTTTTCGGTACACAGTTGCGCATACATGCGCAACTGTTAGGAACATAGTCACGCATGCATGTGTTGTTGTGATTTGAACAAGCACGCATCAAATGCATGCCTATTTTCCCCATTTAGGCACCCTCATGCGTGTGAATTATTCAATTGCCCACGCACTAGGGGGGCCACCCTCACAAAACCCCATGTACGACCATCCATACAAGCCCTGCCCAAAAATGAAATCCTAATTACTATGCAAGGAGGATACGACCACTAACCTGACACTCGTTGATCCTGAATCTGCTGGCTTTATCTCCTGGAATCTCCAAATCTTCTATGAAACCTCTTGTCCAATCACTACAATAGCAGGTACAAATGAGGTGGCATTGTGGGCCCTACAGCTATATATGGTCCCTTTGCCAAACTTCCAGGATCATTTCCGGGAGCTCCGAGTGTCTGTTTTTCGGTCCATCTTCAGCCACGGGATCAGGATCCCACCGCCTACACAGTCACACTCCCCAAGCTACCATCCATCCTCGGCCCCTAGGGAAAATTTTTCTCACATCACGCCCAGGTACGCATGCTCATGTTCAAAATTATCAAATAACTCTTATATGTTATTTATCTTCAGATATTTTTCATGTCGGGTATTCAGTTTTAATATGTGCAGGTACTTGGTCATCACAACTCAACGTGCGGCCCTTTCAAGTATATGATCGATATTGGAATGTAATCATTCCCTCTGAATATCAATTGCATCTCCCAGTCACACCCTCCGATATTTTCCTCTAGGGTTCCCCCATCCGGCTCTGCAATACTCACACCTCCGCTGCATTTCAGTACTGTCAACCGATAGCACTCTCTCCCACATGAGTTGTCTCCATCATAGTCCCCTATGGAACTTTCACACTCATGTTGTTTTCCCCCCTAGGGCTGGGAGTCCTGATAGTCTTTGCATTCTCGAGAATTAGTCGCATGATCCTTCTCCTCATTTTTTTAGCTTCCCCATAATGGACTCCCGAGTACTCTTGTTACGATTCACATTTGACTGCACCTCCATAGTATCATTATCCCTCCATCTCATCCACCATCAATTTTCCCATCTGTAGATTTTCCTCCACTCATTTACCTAATACATAAACCCACCTATGGGGGCCCCCACCCTCCACCTATTTTCCACAGCTACTTGAGCCCTCACCGGCCAATCCATCTTACACTGGGGCACCCGTTTCTGTATCTGTACAATTGTCCCAACTTATTCTTTATTCATTTGGTAATTGTACAAAGCCTTTGTTTCCAACCTTTACCTATCTTTTTTGTCATCACCTTTGGCGACCTTCTTTTCTCGGAAAAGAAACCCATGTCGCCCTTGGTTGGGGCATTGCGTACCTCTTACTCTTAATGGCATCGTCCATAAAACCTTGAGTATCCCACAGTCAATTTACCCCAGATCTCTGCATTTGTCCACTTTGTCATGCCTCTGGCACAATTTAACCCACGTCTAGTCATCCCCCTGAAACTAGACCTAGTTCATGGTTGTTGCCACTTATCCTTTACATATACCCCCAACCAAGGACAGTTTTGAGTATCACCACTTCTTGACTCCGTCCATGTTCCTCATCAGTTCCTGATCTTCTCTAGTAGATTTCTTGAAGCCCTTCACTTCTTGGATTCGTGTCTCCCTTTCTGTTGACATTAGCATAGTTTCCATACGGGTGACAATATCTTGACTCTCATTACCTTCACAATGAGGAGTCTCAAATGGCACAGAGAGAACCATCATTTCTCTCTGTTGTCGTTGACCCCCACGACATTCGACTTCAACACTTTATCATGTTGCGGTGGATCTTACTTTTCTTCTATTGCAGTTGTTTTTATATTTGCCAAAGACCTATGAAAATTTGTTAGGCCATCAATGCCTGTGAATCCTCGACACTTCTTATAGGTGTCATCGCCTCTTTTTTAGAGTTTGGTCACCATCAGAATTGTCCTCTGCCATTATCAACATGCCCTCGAGGGTGCTGCAGTCATCTACACCAACACACAGTTTCAGTTATTGTATTACACATTTTTGAGTTACATAACACAAGCATGGGGCATGCTCGCCTTGTTTGTACATAGTTTTATTTTTTCCACACCTTGTGAAAGGTTTGGGTCCTATAGGTTCCCCTCTCCCTCCAATGGGTTTCTCTTGAAACTCCCCTCAACACTATTTCTTACACAGGTACTCTCAGTAGAAGAAACATTGATGTATTTTGGCTATACGTATGCTCCTAACCTCATACATCAGGGGGCATCTGTTATCACTGAAATTTCATCCGCAAATGGTTACAGGAATCCAACATCTCCAAACACCCATTAGTTCGTCCATGGCCCAAAAAATTCATTTCCAAAGGGCACAAAACTATACAACTGGTTATAAATTCAGCATGCTCTAAGGATACAAAGGAAGCCCGTGCACGTGCGTAAGTCAAAAAATGTCGAAAAAGCGCACATGCGCCTGATGTGCGACTGTGGACGCAAAAATCCACGCATACCTTAGAATGACGCATTTATGATTTTGGTCAGCCTTCCACCCACTTCTCGTTCATATCCCAAGTCAATTTGACACCCAAATCCAAGCTAAATCCGAGTGGGGGGTTGGTCAAAGACCTAAGGGTGCTCTAAAGAGCCCCTTGTTCACACTAAAGACTAGTTGAATAATGCCTCAAAGCTTTGCTATAAAAAGAGGCCATGGGTGCACTACATTTCCAAGGAATTCATTTGTATTGTTCTTCTTCCTATATTCTCTTGGAGGATTCTCTTTCCTTATCAAGAGCATACAAGCACCATTTCATTGAGCTATTCACATCACCTCTTGAGTGAATGATCTTTGGATTTCTTCACCATTTCCTTCTAGTTTTTTATTTGTAAGAAGAGCTCAATCTTTGGGGGTTCAAGAGCCCTCCCTTGGAGGAAGAGGGGACCCATAAGTCTCCCTTTCTCTTTGGTGTTTTCCCACTAATACAATCCTATCCATTGGTGGCATGAATGTTGTTTATTTTTTATTCTAATATCTTTATGCACCTTAGTTTAGTTTCTTTTATTGTTATTATCTTAATATTTTGTTTATTTCTCATGCTAGATGTTTCTAACTCTTGCATTCATTGTTTTCTTGTCTAGCTAACCCAACTGGACTTGTAAGCATCCTTATTTTTCTCATTTAGGTGACGAAAGGGACGTAACACTTCCAATAGCACTCAACAGTGGGGTCTGAAGCCACTGGAAGAGGGACTAGTGAAGGATGAAACAATCAATTACAATGAGGGGTAGAGGGTGCATATCCTGAAAGAGTTGGTGATATTTATTTGACCTTTTGGGGATTCAAGCCAACATATGAGGATCTTCCAAATTCGTAAGGCCGTAACTCTCAAACCGTGAGGAGTTATGTGACGTTCGACATACCACCAGAAATGGCATGACATCTATTATCCATATAGAATAGTATTACCTTAAAATATAATAAAAATCACACCATTATACATGAAACAACCTTGGGTCCATTACCCAAACCTTTGTGCTGCCGCAATTCGCAGCTAAGAAGCTTGTTGTTTCTCCATCAAATCATACATTAGAAGCAGAGGTAGCGGACTTCTCAGATCACCAACCAGAGAAAGAAGAAGAAGATTTCAACCCAAGACTGGAACCAATATCTCCACACATACCTTCAGATTACAACATATTTAGGAACATACACATGGTTAAAGGATAAGGAGAGATGCATACCAATGATGGAGGTGAAGTACATGGAGCTGAAGAGGTAACTTTTGGGTTTCCAATAGTAGACCCTAACACAAATGTATAGATGAAGAATATACACCCCTCGGTTTTACCTCACTTCCACAATATGGTAAGTGCAGAGCCTGACTCTTTCCTTTTCAAATTTGATATTCTCTATCATAGCTATGATTATACCTCGGATACACAAAAGCTAAGGTTGTTCATGGCCACCCTCAAAAATGCAGCTCTTCCTTAGTTTATGGGTCTTGGTGGGGACACCATTAGAACATGGGAACAAATGTGTGGCACTTTCCTTGAGAAATATCAAGATTATGTAAGGCTAGGGAATTAAGAGAAGAAATATTTAAAATGATACAGAAAGAGGAATAAATCCTCGAAGACTATCTTGAGAAATTCTTGTATAATATTCAAATGTCTAAATAACACAAGTGAGAGCTAGAAACAATCAAAACCATTTTCTTGAGAGGTCTATTATATGAATCAATAAATTTACTCAACTTAATGGGATCCCATGATGTTGCTCGAGTAACATTTGAAGAAATTTGTGATTTGTGTAGAAGATATTCTCGAATCCAGGCCAAACCTAGAAAAGGACCAAGGGACACTCTTTCTAAAGTCACCAAATCTACTACTAGTGGTGTTACTAGGGATGAATTAGGAAATTTGCTTGAAAATTTTAAAACTAATCTTCTTGGCACTCTCAGTTTACAATTAGATACTTTGCAATTTAAAAAGAAACAAGAAGATAAAAAAATAGCTCTTTCTATTATGTATCCTAAGTGCGGAGAAAAACACGCACTAAGAGAATGTCCTCTTGATAATATTAAAACCTGTGCCATTTGTGTAGGAGAACATCCAATAGAGTAGTGCCCCACTCTACCTGGACTCAAAGCAGTGTATCAAGGGGAGAACCAAGCAACAAAACAATTATGTACACTTTCACCAAAAATACCTTGGAAACCGAGGACACCAGGTATGACTTCAAATCCTACACCTTAATATACTGCATATTTTCCTAGTCAACAATATTTACCACAATTCTTGGATCCTACTATGCCTTGGCAAGGATGGCCCTAGCAACAAGTTCACAATCATTCTTGGCAACAAGGATGGAAAGGACCTAGCTATGGGAACATTCCTACCTATACTTACCCTACATCCCCACAACCATCATACCATATGCCACCACCTCAAAAATATTCACAACAACCATATCCCCAACAAGTTTCATATCCCACACAATCACAAACCCAACTAACTACATCACCTCAATAATTACAACTCACACAAACCCAACAATTACAACTTCCATCCACCCAAGCTTTGAGACCTACACATTTTCATGCTCAACCAATTCTTAACCCCAATAATAAGGTAGCTCATCTTTCTTTCAACGTTGAGTTACAACCCTTTCCTACCTATCTGGTCACCCCAATGGAATTACAAGAAATTCAACTTAGGTCAAGAAAGTTGATCAATAAGAACTCTCCTACAATTATTGAAGAAGAGTCAGAGGAGGAAACTCTCAAACAAATAAATGATAATGTATAAATAAAGAAAACTTCCCCACATTTAGAGCTTCTCCAGTCAACAAGTTTACCTCCCTACCCGAAAAGGTTAAGCTTTGAAAAACCAATTTTTCACCCCGAATTTGACTTGGTCTCTAAATTAAGGAATGTTTGCATCAAAGTCCTGCTGGCAATTAAAGATATACCTATTTATGCCAAAACCATTAGAGAACTTTGTGTAAGGAAACCCAGAAGAAAGAAGATAGAACCAACAAAAATCCAATTTGTGGGGAGATCAACAGATCTCATGTCAAGACAAATGTTTGTAGAAAATATCAAGATCATGGCAACTCGATTGTTTCAATATGCAACGATGATGTTCTTATCTCAAACACTTTTATTGACTTAGGGGGCACATCAATATCATGACTCTGCAAACCATGGAGCAACTACAGTTACTTAACCTTCACCCTACACCCATTGTTTTAGAGTTAGCATACCGATCCAAGATCAAGCCTGAGGGTGTATTAGAAGATGTGATTATTTCCTTAGACTCATGGGAGTATCTTGTCAATTTTATAGTCTTGCATCCCAAAACCTCTTCAAGTGGTCACCCGGGATTTTTGGAAGGCCATGGCTGGCCACCGCAAATGCATTTATTGGTTTTAGGTCTAGGAACATGCTTATTTCTCACAGAGACTCAGTGAAAAATGTAACTTTGTATCCTCCCACCAAATCCTCTCATGAGATTGAAAAAACTCCATGGATAGACACCACCAATAGTGATGGAGAAAATATTCAATCTATTTCTGTAATAGATCAGATTATGCAATTCAAAGCACACACCAAAGAAGACCAGATTCAAAGTTTTTTGGTCAATTTATACCCTTTGCAAAATTTTGATTTATCTCTTGACCGTGTATTTAGTTTGGATTTTCAAGAGAATTATGATTTGAATACTTCCTCGTCACTACAAATTTCTGCAATAGCCACTAATATGTCAAAATCAAGCACTATTCTTATTGAGATCGGTCCAGGTAAATTTTTACATACAAATTCTCAACTTGACAGTTATCAACAAGAACAACTAATCAAAATGTTGCAAAAACATACAAATGCATTTGCATGGAGCTATCAAGATATGAAGGGAATTCATCATGACACTTGTACCCATCATATCTATATTCTAACCTCATAGGTGGATGAATCATGCCCTCAAAGAAATTGTCAAAAAAGAATTACAAAAATTACTCAATGCCCACTTTATCTACCCAATTTCAGACAGCCAATGGGTCTCACCCCTTGTCATCGTACCTAAAAAGAATTATAAGTGATGTATTTGTGTTGATTATATAGAACTTAACAAAGCCACTTTAAAACATTATTTCCCTCTTCCATTCATTGACCAAGTGTTGACGCGGGAAAAATTGCCCTTTGTCAACAACAGGGGTTACCCTTCATAAGAATTTCCAATTAGACCTCTCTTCGTTTTGAATAGGGAACCCATCCGGATTCTAGCCCGGCAGTCATTTCTATTTTGGTTTTGTTGGTTGCAGCATGGTCCACCGATGAAATTTTCCTAAGCTAAAGAATGAAATGCAACTAATCTAAGATGCATGCATCCGAAAGGAACTAAGGTAACAAATAAGTAAACATAGAACCAACCATGTTCATGCCAAGCACTCAGGAAACAGTTCAGATAGATCAAAGACAAGAATATGAATAAACAACTGCAAACACAGAATAATCTATCATTTAAATAATCATTTACTGTTCTACTCCCACGCGTTTAGACAAATATTCTTTGAAGAACAGAACTAAGAATGCATCCATCATACATAAAAATAGTCTACAATATGAAGTACATTCTTACACAACTCGAGTGTTGAGAAAAACACGAGAATACATCAAACACGAGAATCAGGGTTCCTCATAAAATAGCTTGGCCAAACAGCCTTCTCCTCATTAAAGTTTTATGTACATGAAAGCTCATGTAACATCCAGTTCCATTGATCACATTTCATACCACTGATTTATTCTTTGAGGACACTTGCGAGCAAGTGATCCGGTTAAAACATGATACTTTATGATTAGTTTCTTTGGTTTATGAGTTAAAAATGATGTCATCATTGAGTATTGAAATTTTGATATGTTAATTATATTACTGTATATCAGTGGCAAGTATTATGATGAGGCTTCCCGAGTGTGCAGGAGACATGACACGATGAGGATGTTGATGACATCGACAGAACACCTTGGACTCTGGATTGAGTCAGGGAGTGGAATATTGACTTGTTTATGAGTACTTGATTTTATTACGCCTATATTATGATGATGATTTCAGTTATGGATTTCATGTGTAAGATTATTAACATCATTTTTTCAGTGGATACAGGCATGGTGATGCTTGCTAATCCAACTCATGTATGGATTAAAGGGGTCATACATGGATATCATGTAGATTAGGGAGAGGTGTGACAACATCCCTGTCACAGCCTAATATCACTCTCTTTGTGACCTAAACTAAAGGTTAACGAATACCTTGTTCCAAAGAGGCTCACGATACCGTGAGGGAAGACTGAGACAGTCGCTCATGAGGATTTCGGGGGGGGCAATAAGGAGGATTATTTATTCCTTAGTAATCCCTTAGTCTCGCACAAGGTCGACAAGTGGATTATTTACTCAAAGCGTTAGACAACTTCCAACTAAGTCAAATGGCGAGTGGAACCCTTAGAGCACGTAGGTGCGTCTTGAAGGGCACGTCACATGAAAAAATTAATGAGTTAATAAAAATTTAGAAGACCTTAGAGAATAAAAAAAATACATATAATTGATAAGAAAGAGAATATAAATTTATACAAATTTATAAACACGAAACATAATAAAATCTAAGTGTAATTGTTATGCCTAAATAAATTTTATAGAAATGGATCTAAGGGACTTTATACTAAATAAAACCTAGAAAAGGGAGAATAAAAATTAAGACATGTGCACAATGTGTGCATGGAATTAATTAAAAAAAAAATCATTTCATGAGAGAATGAGTTATCAACATAGAGTTAGAATCCTAAGTCAAACTAGACTTTAAATCCTAACTAAGAGAAGATTCCTAATAAAACTCCCACTGTAAAATAATTAGGAGACACAATAAAAGAGAATTTGAAAAACTAAGAAACAACTAGGAGAAAATTTAGTAACTAATTGTGGAGGTGAGGAAAAATTCAAAATTATTTAATTTAAAAAAAAAAACACTTTTATCCTTGCTTTCAAGATTTTGCGAGCCTTAACCCTTGAACCTCAAAAAAACAAAAGAAACATTGAGTTTGTTGATCAATTACTTATCACAATTCAACGGTGCTAGTTCACTTTTACTATATAGACCTTCAATTTCAAAATGTCTAGAATGAATGGATCCTCGTCCTTATTATCCGTTAACACAACGGCTAAAGTCAACTTCAATGGATGGAAACCGATCATTGGGTAATATCTCAATTGTTAGGTAAACCAAAATTCTTAAATTTAGAATTAACTCGAGAATACACTAGCATTTTCGCAATTACAAGAGCTAGACGTCTTTTACTTTTTAGAATAATTGTAATATATCTAAAATAATTATAATATATTATATATTGTGTATTATCGTATAGAGTGCAAAAAGAAATAAATTGTGAGAAAATTGATTCCCTGGCCCTCGCAATAAAATGAACGATTGAAAATTAAATGGAACTAGTTACTACATGTGCTTTGGCCTGATTTAATTTAGAACGTTATCGCTCATCTTCAAGTAAATTAGGAAGATGCGTACACTTTTGGTAGATGATTACTTTACTTGTTGAGTTACTAGATAGATTTCGGAATTAGCGTGATATTTTTAAGAAGCTCTTGATGACGCAAATTGTAAATTATGTAAGTATTGTATTGACTATTTAATGATTATGATGATTGGAATAGTGGTGAGGATTTTAGGTTCCTTGCCATTACTGTAGTGAATGAATATGTTATTGTGTTGTTCTCTTAATTGTGATTAGATCTTGAAAGTGTTACATGTAGTAATTTATTTAAAGCATTATATATATATATATATATATATATGTATATATATATATATAAAATAAAAATAGTTATGCTTTTATGAGTTATTTTTGGTTAACAATTGCATATATATATGTGTGCTTAGTTTGTTTACTATTGATGATTGAATATAGAGGGATGTTACATATGGTATTAGAGAGGGTTTCACTCTGCGACATCGGACATGTTATGACTCCCAATGCTTATATTTAATTAAAGAGGTATTACTAATATAATTTGAAGTGTTTTATGGTGGGTATCATGGTTAGAGGATGGAGGACGAGGAGAATTTGGGGTGCGGGAGGAAGATTTATCCCTCCTCTAAGTACACCCACACGAGAGGGATCTGCTCCATAGGGAGAAGAGCATACTACCAAGCAGGAGCATGTTGCAGTAGGTGATGTCATGGGTATGATGAGATCTTTTCAAAGGATATCAGAGGCGTTGATAAATCACCTTGATTGTGATGAGGGTAGGGGATTTACACCCAATGAGGGTTTGCAGCGCCCTCCTGTAGTTAGTGGTAGTGTTTATAGAGAACCCGAGAAGGTAAAATTTCTCGAGTTTTGGGGTTCCACGGACGATTTATCCACCGAAGCTTAGTTGGAGAATATGGCAATGTGTTTTGCATTGTGCGATTATACCTCCAACATGAAGGTCCGTATGGCGGTTTTTCAGCTGAAGGGGACTGCACTTCTTTGATGGAACACTCTTACCACAACTGAATATGGCCATTGAAGACGTGTCTTGGGAATTGTTCGAGGAGCGATTCCAAGAGAGGTACCTATCTGATGAGTTCATTGAGCACCAGCTTAATGAATTCAATGCTTTACGATAAGGCAGTCGTACAGTACCTGAGTATGAGGCTAGGTTTATGGAGTTGCTCAGATATGCTCTGCACTTGAACACTGAAAATTTAAAGGTGAATAAGTTTGTCTTTAGTCTCAACTACAACATTCATGCTAAGGTGAGGATTCTGATGCCTCATACTTTGCATGATGCAATACAAAAAGATTTTATTTCTGAGGAGGAACTGAACAATAGGGATCATGGTAGAAATCCTTCCGGGAAGATAGGACAAACTCCACATAGAGCACTACAGCAACAGGCACCAGTTAGACAAACTTCTGGGCACCGTGATACACCGAGAGGACCTGTATTTTCTACACCACGCAAACAGGCTACCAATTAGAGGACTCTGTATAGAACACCACCGCAGCAACAGTCGCATCGTCCTCAACAAAATTTGTAGTATAGATCTGTTCCGTAGAACAGATCAGGAACTCAGAACCCTAGACCAACATATTCTTCCTCTGGAACTAGGAGCACTGGCCCTAAGAAAGGATGTTGGACTTGTGGAGAACCCACTATCAGAGAGATTTTCCTATCGAAAAGGTGAGAACTATTGGATTAGCAGGACAAACGATAGTAGGAGATCTGGGCAAGGCCCATAGGATTCATGCAATGGTGAATAACCATCAGGCTAAGCATCAGTCTACAGTGCTCGAGACTTCAAGTATTATGTCAGATCGACAGTTTAGTATTTGGATAGATCCAGGACCTACTAAGAGTTTTATATCTAATGGTGCGCACAAAAGAATTAAGGTGAAGGCAGTTGAACAAGACGAGTTTAGATATGTAGAATTAGCATCTGGATCCAAACAAAAAGTTAGAGGAAAGGTTAATGATTGTAAAATTAATTTGGGTGAATTCGTCGCAAGTGTAAACCTTTTTGTCACAACCTTGGGATCCTACGACATTGTGATTGGAATGGATTAGTTAGAATCGCACGACATGATACTTAAATGTAAGACGAAAATATTAAGTGGAACTGATGATATAGGATAGATTATAGTAATTGTAGGGAGAAACCAAGGAGTATCGCTCAAATTTATTTCTTCCCTGCAACTACAGAAAAATATGCGCAAAGGATGTTATTTGTATGCCATTTTAGTTCTTAATGAAAAGGGTGACGCAAAAATATTGGAAGGCTTTCCGGTAGTATCGGATTTTGCTGATGTTTTTCCTAAGGAACTAGCCGGTGCACCACTGAAAAGAGAATTGGAATTTACTATAGAATTAAAACCTAGAACATAACATATTTTAGAACACCATATCGGATGTTGACACCTGAAATGAAAGAGTTAAAGATTCAATTGAAAGAATTAATAGATTTAGTACTTATACGTCCAAGTGTATCACCATGGGGTGCACCCATAATTTTTGTTTGAAAGAAGGATGGATCATGGAGGCTTTGCATTGACTATCGTCAATTAAATAAAGCAACGATCAAGAATCAATACCCGTTACAAAGAATTGATGACTTATTTGACCAAACGAAGGGGGCGACAATGTTTTCAAAGATAGATTTGAGGTTAGGATATCACCAGTTCAGAATCAAAGAAGAAGACATCCCTTAAACCGCGTTTAAAACAAGATTTGGACATTATGAATTTATTGTATTACTATTTGGATTGACAAATGCCCCTATTGTATTCATGATTTTAATGAATGGAGTATTTTGTGAATACTTGGACAAGTTCGTGTAGGTATTTATTGACGATATATTAATTTACTCTCAGAAAAAAGAGGAGCACGACAAACATATGAGATTATTTTTACAGTACTTAAGAGAAAACAAATTGTACGGAAAGTTGTCGAAATGTTATTTTTATCAGACAAAGATTCATTATTTGGGACACATTATTCCTGGAGAAGATATCGTTGTGGATCTAGTGAAGGTAGAGGCTATTATGGAATGGCCAGCACCCATGAACGTGCAAGAAATACGTATTTTTATGGGATTATCATGTTACTATAGATGCTTCATTGAAGGATTTTCAAAAATAGCAAACCCAATTATGGAACTGCAAAAGAAGAATAAGAAATTTTTATGGTAAGAAAAATGCGTTGAAGCATTTAAGAAGCTTAAGGAATTATTAACAACAACACCGATATTGAAGGTCCCTATGGACAAGGAGTTCATAGTTTGCACTGACACATTCAAGGAAGGACTAGGTGGAGTACTCTTGCAAGAAGGTCAAGTTATCACATATATTTCAAGGAAACTAAGAAGGCATGAAGAGAATTACGCAACACACGATTTGGAATTATTAGCGATTGTTTATGCCTTATGAGTTTGGAGACACTACCTTATTAGACGAAAATTTGAGTTGAAAACTTATCATAGTGGATTGACACACATTTTTACTCAGAGTGACTTGAACATGCGACAAAGTGTTACGAGGAAAATCACTTTATGGCATGGGGTAAACCACAACAGACAGAATGATTGTAGAAATCAACTCTAGTCTCAAGTATGTTATATAAACAAAGATGATAACAAGACAAGATAAAAATACTACCTCGTTCGGACGTTCGAAGAAGACCATCGTTGAGCACTCGACTCAAACCTATATACCTACAACTTGTCCTCAAAAACCAAGATACACAAGCATATGGTGATAATATATAAAGTTAGCACATATAATAGCATAATCCATCAATATTCATAACAAATATTCCCATGGAATAACAATTCAAATATTTGTAAGACATTAATTGGACGAGAAAAGAGTATTTCTATTAAAATATGATCAACAAAAGTGTATAAATGACAAAATTTTGTGTCGGAATGTCTCAGAACCGAGAAACTAAGTCCCTTCCATTTGGGCCTCCACCAAAGGCAAGCTCATATAAGATAGACAATGAGGTTCTCCATCAAAGAGGGAAGAGCTTGGGGGTTGAATAATGTGTTCAAACTTAAAAGGACAAAGGGATGCAGCCTCAATATGAAGTGAATAATTTCTCCATAGTAACTTTGCTCTCAAAAGTTGAATTATTCTCCCTTTACACAGTTTGGATATGGCCCATGTATAGCCTTCAAATGGAACTGAAGGGTCAATTTGGAATGTTTCCAGTATATGGAAGGTCAAGAATCATGGATCTCGTGACATGACATGGAAACCCGACAAAAATTTTATTTTTTTATCACCAAACTCGATGTACACAGGTTGTAATGGTGCAACCTGCGTATATGCATGATGTGTAACTGATAGGGTGTGTATATGTGGAAAAATATGTTTTTTAGCTCTGGGAAGTGAAAAAGGGGACTTCAAGTCCACATAGGGAAATGGAAAAGGCCTTCTGAGCAAATATTGCTATAACATATGCCCCCTAATGTGTGAGGTCAGAGGAGTATCTATGATGGCCGAAATACATTATAATTCCTAGAAGTGGAGTAATGGAGACCCAGCTGGACGAACTAGTTGCTCACGAGAATATTACAATCCATAATGAATTTGTACACATGGATACCAATTTGAATTACACTGCAGATCCATGTGGAAATACACCAAATAGTTGTTGATGGCCATGAATAGGCAATACAATTTAGATACATGCCATAGGTTTTCATAGTCATGAACAAGGCCCAGTGAAAAACAGTCTCAAAATCAATCTGAAGTTATCTGTATACAATGAAGTATAATATGATATTGCATGATCACTAAAGTCATATAGGTATTGTTAATGTTTATGCCATTATTATAGTTCTTTGCATTTCAATAGATAAGAGCATCATAAGAACAAGATCACTGAGAAATACACATTCACAAGAGACACAGCATTTATCCCGGGAAACCCTCTAGGGGAAGAAAACCCAGCAAAAACTTCCTTATCATAAATAGCTTATACAATGTTCAAGAGATAACTCAAACCAATACAGATAGTCCTCTCCAAGAGATGCGCCACTCTTCTTCTCCTCTCTCCAACTGGTAATTGCAGCTTGCCTCATAAGAGAATGAGCAAGTGAGTTGTGTGTTTGAAGTGAGGCGCTAGCCTCTTATTTATATCAGACTGGCATGTGTGAAAGGTCACAACTGGTAGGGCCGACCTCTCACTCTGGGTGGGTAAACCCACCTTTAATTAATTCTGGGTCTTCCATTATAACTGTTGGGGCCGACTTCTTATTCTGTCCTTTGTAATTGTCTGATGACCAATCCGCAAAAGGGGATTTTTTCCTTATACAATTACCGACATGATTAATCCTCAATGGGGATTAATCCAATAACAATAATAATAATAATGACATGATTAATCCGCAATGGGGATTTAATCCAATAACAA
>JASDQU010737359.1:188237-205647 GCA_032191745.1 Picea mariana | reverse complement strand
GATTTCTAAAATCTATACATAGTCTTATTCCCCCATTTTTCTTTCTAACTACTACCAAGTTAGAACACCATGAAGAATGCCTTGTTGGGGCAATGATGCCAGCATCCAACATCTTTTTGAGTTCTGCTTGAATCAAAGGTGCCAACTTAGGATTTATTCGCCTAAGTTTTTGCCGTAAAGGTTTTGTGTCTTCTTTGAGTGGTATAGTATGTTGGAATACATCATCTTTATAAGCTTTGAGTTCATCATATGTAAAAGAAAAGACATCCCTATACTCACTGACAAGACTTATTAATTGTTTTCTTTCTTTTTCTGAAGTACCCTTTGCGATTTTTATGAGACTTGGGACTTCTTCCATCCCAATGTTTACTTCTATATAACTGCCGGGTTTTATTACTTCTTTTTTCTTCTTGTGCATGTCATGCCTGTCAAAGATCTTTTCTAAAGCAGTTATTCCCCTAGGGGCTGGATTCATTATTGAGTCATCCTCCTCGGGATAATCTTTGCCTTATTCTTTATAACTGACATTGAAATCTGAGAATTCTTGAACATTATGAATGAATCTTAGGATTTGTTTGTCATCTCTGAATACTTGCCAATGATCAACATTGTCTGGAATTGAAGGTCTAAAGATTATTTCCAATTTTCCTTCTCCTTTCATTAAATCTTTTGAAGGTTGGAGGGTTGAAGCTGTGACTGCCAAACTGTCAGCTAGACTGTTCTGATCCCTAGGTACTGAAATGATATCCATAGCATCAAACATTTCTATGGTATCCCAAATTGCATTTTTGTATCTCCTTAATCTTTCACTTTTGCATGCAAATTTATTTTTAACCTGGAGAATGACTAAGTCTGAGTCACCCTTGACATTTATTATTTTTATCCCCATATCTTTTGCTATTTCTAGGCCTAGTAGAAGTGCTTCATACTCGGCCACATTATTTGTTGCATCAAATTCTAATCTAAAAGCAAAGTTGTAAGACTTTCTGTTGGTGAAACTAGGACAATCCCAACCCCTTTTCCTGATCTTGAATGTGTACCATCAAAGTTCATCTTCCAAGCCTTATTACTTTCCTTTTCATCCTTAAACTTTTCCTCAACTGGTGCTAGGAAGTTTGAACAAATAGAGAAATTTCCCATCTCAGATGTTTGACATAGGAACTCATTGAACTGCTCTTTAAGGTCTTCTATATGGTATTTCCTTTCTTTTTCTCTAAAGAGCCTGAAACTTTCGGTTGATGGAGGCGGGTATGGGATAGTTGCAAAGGATAAATCCATGTTGATGCAACCACCCATGTGAGCTCCCCATTTTCTTGAGAGAAGCATACCCCAAGCATCTTGTACATCAATTACAAGCACATCCATCTCAAAAACAAAATCTGGGTGGAAAGCTAGCTTAACTGGCAGATCTATGATAATCCCAAGGGTTTCAACTTCCCTGGAATCCATGGCACATATGTTTTGGTAGGGCCTTGTAACTTCAAGGCCTAACCTTTGCATGATTCCTTTAGTAATGATGTTGGATGAAGCTCCTGAATCATACATACAGTTATGTAACCATTGGTCATTTATTTCTAGAGACACAAAGAAAGGGGGATTCTCTTCCTTGGTTCTATCTCTGCTGGTTAAAACCACTGGTGGATCTTTGTGTAGTTCCTTTTCTTTCTCCTAATTCTTATCAACCTCTTGATTTTTTACAACCTTTTTACCATCAGGAACATTTATTGTTTTGAGTAATTTTTCCTTTTGTGAAGGAATTTTCAGAAGGTATGATACCGGAACCAATATTTCAGCATTCGAAATCCAACTACCTAAATCAATAGATAGATCAGTAATTGGAAGGGGAGTAGTTACCTTGGGAAAATTTGTTTGAGATTTGCTTGCAGCTTCTCTCCCTTTCCTTTGGTAAACAATTTCGTTATGTCTGGCCATCTCTAGGATCTGCTCGTTTGTGGGCTTGTGTCCATACAACTTGGTGACATTATCATACTCTTCGACCACTTCTTTTGAGTATTCACACCTTTCTTGCATTTGGAGCCAATGATCCATTGACAATGGGTGAGTTTCTCCAAAACTGTTTATGTGGTTAGAGCTTCTTGAATGCCCCACAAAGTTGTTTGTTGGAGGGAGGCCATGCTCATTTATTTGACAAAATACTGGACAAGTGGACTCTTCATGAAAGTCCTCACATGCTCTACAAAAGGGTGGTATGTCCTCATTTACCACATTATTAGATTCTAATTGATTGGTGGCCTTTGTTCTTGTTGAGGAGTTTTCTTTTGCCATCTTTCATTACTAGGCCTCGGTTGGAATCTGTTATTCTGATTTTGGGACCTCTCCATGGCTATAAACCTATTTTGCAATGCATTAAGTTGGGTAGCATGAATGGCTTCCATTCTTTTAACCATCTCTGTTATGGCCTTTAAAGGGTCATAGGATGGATCTTTATTATCTGGAACTGCTGCTTTCTCTTTAGGATCTGACTGTCTTGAAGAACTGCCTCTTGTGAATCCTGGAAGGTTCGACTTTCCTGATGCTTGCATGTTTTTATCAATCTTGATAGCGGTTTCTTGAGTTGTTTTGAGGTCGTTGGGTTCTTTATCTCTTAGTTGATATCTCATTTCACCACCGAATGCCTCAATATAATAGATCAAGATAGCACTCTCAGGAGATTTGATGTCTTTGTGCATGCTTGAAACTAGTTCGTTGAACCTTTTGTTGAACTCGTCCATGGTTTCATTTTCATTTTTCTTCATTGTGTTGAGGGCCGCCAAAAGATGACGGTGATCTCTTTTCTCCCCCCACTATTCAGTAAAGGCATCTATGAGGTCCTTCAATGTCTTGAAGGTGTTATCCGGCTTGTCTTCATACCAGTCTGAAGCATCATCTTCTAAGGAAAGAACAAATAACTTAATTTTTACATCTTCATAATCGTGTGCAACACACCATTTATTTATACATCTCATGAAAGATTTGACATGCATCTTAGCTTAAATGACATTATTTCCTTGAAAACTAGGAAGTTTCTCAATTGCCTTTTCAGGAATAGCATGTGGATAATTGTTTATTGCACTAAAATCACATGGAGCATATATGGCCATTTTTGAAGTAAAACTACTACTAGCAAAAAGCAAGTGGATATCAGAAATGGACTCAGTTCCTAAATGACTAAGTACTCTACGAAAAGAGGCTTTAGCTAACCTCCTTCGATAAACCTTCTCAGGTTTAGGAATGAAGTTAAGAATGCCTTCTGAATTCCTCCTTGTAGAATATCTAGTTAAATTGGAATTAAGTGGAGTCACCAGATGGTTGAGTCTATTTCTGATAAACTACAAGCATAAAAAACTAAGTAAAAACAAGGAAAAACAAGTCGTGTTCTGGGAATAGAAAGATTTATCCCCTGCAATGGTGCAAAAAATGTTGCCGCCTTATACACACCTGGGAGACATGGAAGAAATCTTCAATCCACTCTATGTGTCCTTAGGGGCAAGTGAGAGTTAAGGTGCTGTCACCTAATCCTCAACTCCTCCGTCTAGGCCAACTCCTAGCGAAGCCAAGGGGGGTAGTCCCTAACAAATATACTATGGCTTGATCTAAGCTAAGTACAAATATATAAATCTAGGATTTTTTACTTTTATTCAACAATCAACCATGAATTGAAATACACATAAACAAATCATTCATCCACGATATAACATCAAGCATATACTTGCATAAAAAAAGATACTAAGGTACGTTTATTACATGCAAGTGAAATTAAAATTTGCTTTAAAGATGATATCCAATATGTAAAAAGAAGCATGTGGCTTTGGTGAGTGTAAAATGAGACCAGTGCCTTAAAGTGAATCGTGGGCAATGTAGTTCGTGTGTTTTATTAAGATAAATTGATGTTGAATTAGTGAAATGGTTTGGGCCTCCTTAGAGGTTAGCTCTTTGTTTGGGAACTTGCAGAGAGCTTTACTGAAACCCAATGGTCTCACCAGTAAAACTCACTTAAGTGTTGGATGTCCAAAACAGGTGGGAAGCCAGGTCCCGAGAGGGCCCGCCTTACTTTGCAGGTCACTTCAAGGCGTTTTCCCGTGCATTAAGCTAACTACTTTAGAGATTGTCCTAATTAAACTATCAACCACTGACCAACACAGCGTGTATGAAACTTACTTCCAGCAGATCGAGACTAGCTTGCAACTGGAAGGGTCAGGAACCGCACTGAGAGCTGAGGGGAATTTGTTTATTTTAAACTGGAAATAAATACTAAAATGAAATGTGAGACTAACTACTAATCCACAGTGACCAGGCCTCTTTCGAGGAGCTGAGGGGATGGTTTATTTCCAACTTGAAATTGCAAGAAAGTAAAGCTAATCTAGCAATTAGTGTTCTAATTTGCAAAATGAAATCTAATCTAGATTGACTGCAGTGCTTTGTGATGAATTGAAAGATTACTTTAGCTTATCTTTAGTTATGAAAATTAAATCTAAGCTAAAAATTGCAAAAAATTGACACCACCACTGAAAACACCGTTCCCCTAGGCGAGATGAAAAGCAAGAGCTTGTAGCCCCACTGATTTTATTGAAGAACTTTCACAAAACTTTATGGAAGCAACTTGTGACCATTCATTAGGGGGGTCACAAGTCTTTACAATGTTTTACAAATGTTTATTGTGTAAAGGGGTGCTCCCGGGGGTCCCGGATGCTCCTAATCCGCCCAAAACGGACAGAATTTCCTCTTATCTGTTCGTCAACCTGCACAAAACAACGAACAAACAACAACAAAAGATGCCCAAAAACACTTTGGAAGTCTCTTGGGTTTTTAGTAGGAAAGCCCCAAAATTTGACTAAGTAAAATTCTTTGATAAACTAGCAAATTTCTGAATTTAAACTAAGTAGAGAGACTTTTTCTTACTGTTATTTTCGCTGTCCTAAAACAGAAATATAAAGACAGTAAGCTTTGCTCAAATATGGAAATTAAACTCTTGGAAAACACCTACCTTTAGCCTTTAAAAATTGCCGAAAGAAGTGAGACTAAAGATAAAATAAAGCAAGCTAGATCTAATTAAATCTTTCTTTAGAACTTGAGATCTAAACTACTTGCTTTGAAATACATAAAGTAAATGAAACATTCAACCTTAGAAACCAACAATCCTTTTACTTTATGTGTATTTAGAACAAGTAACCAAGGGATATAGAATTTGATGAGAAAGAGGAGAAATAAATGTTTGATTTTCTTGAACCCTTGGGCAATAGAGTCTCATGTTTCGATGGAAAGTGGAGGGACTATGTTACTTCACCAAAATTTTGAAGAACGAGGGGGCAACAAACTAGCTTAGCCTCTCCTTCAAATGAGATATTCTGCACAACTTCAAACTTCTTGCAAAGAGGTTAACCGCATTGGTGTCATATAATTTAGAAAAATTTGAGAGCATGAGAATTAAACAAAATAAGCATGCACATCAAACTACCTAGCATATATAAGACAATAGAAACAAGAAGCAAGTAAGCTTCCTACTTCTATCTTATTGAGAGATAGCTCCCCTTACAAGGCCAAGATTTACTAAAAAATTTGCAAGAAATAATCAACAAAACATATACCTCATATACACCATGCACATAGATGATCCACACACAATAACTTTACACCGTTGAGTAGCCTCCAAAGCCTTTTTATTCAAATAGAAATGATATTCCGATTACAATAGCAAACATCTCAACCCAAGCTCCAACTAACTTGCAATGGGAGAGCATGCTTCAATATATAGCACAAGAGGCAAATGCCAAGAGGAGGAGGAGGAGGAGGAGGAGGGCGCACCAAGTGTTCAAGGAGGGCGCACCAAGTGTGAAGAGAGGGGAGCCAAGTGGTGAGGTATGGGCTGCCACCTTTCCCACATCCAAATCCATGCCAAATGTCAACCAAATGGAGGAGTAGAGGAGCGCCACCTCTCAAGAGGTAGGCTGCCCTCTCTAGAATGCGCCACCTCTCCAAGAGGGGCGCACCTCCTTTAGAGCACATGTCAAAATTCAATTAAACACATGCCCACTTTATTGTTTTAACCAATGAGAGTTGTCTTCTTGCTGCCACATAGCCTTTTGAGGCTTTATTTCATCTCAAACATGTCCCCACATGTTTTCTTAATTTGAGCCCTTGCTGATTTTTTATGATTTTATTTGACTTTTTTGGGTTTTGTGAGCAAAAATGACTTTTAAGTGATTAAAATCACTATTTTTGCTCAAGTAAGTGGGTACTTCGGTAATATGGCTGCTCTAGGTCCAAAAATGAGCATCCCCATGCCATATTAAGTCCCCTAGTACCACTTTTTTAATACATCTTTATTTTTTAATTAAAAATTGCCGAATTCTGACAATTTTTAAATTAACTGAAAAAATTAAAAAATCCTAAGGGGGACTTAGTACATTTCCATAAGACTCTAGGAGAATGTTTAGCATGGTAATATACATTAGACACTAGGCTTAGATCCATGCTCAAGCCTAACCATGGGCATATACTCCAGCTCTGGAGGAATTGAGTGAAAAAACCCATAAATTATAAATTGCCTGAAAACGGCAAAATATAATTAGTAAGTAAAAAAAACACTCCAGAGTATAACTCACGCTTAGGACTTAAGGTGGCTAAGGCCTTTTACAAGTTCATCATGCAACATCTCTTATTACAGTTTTTTATGGAAACGTAAAAGAAAAAGGGTTGTCTTTACTACTGGCTGAACTTCTGAATTTTGAACAACAATGTTCAAACTTTGGTGGCTCGCTGGAAGTCCATCCTAGTGCAACTTTGATGGATAACAGTCCCAACGCCCCATTTTCCGCTATAAATCCTCACACTAACGTACATGCAACTTTCTTTAACTTTCTTTTAAGTTTCCTTATTGGGTTCTCTAGTTTTGCGATTTCCATTTACTAGGGATTAAGTTATTTTTCTGAGTTTATTTATTTAGTTCCTATCAATTATCCAGTCTAATGTTAGTTATCCTGGGCTCTTTTATGCAGGTACAATGCATGCATGGCTGTTACAGAAAGTGACCACAAGCCTGTTAGGTGCATGTTCAATCTAGATATTGCATTTATAGATGAAGCAGCCCGTAGAAGGAAGTATGGGGATTTGGTACACAAAGAAAGAAGTTAAAACAATTCTACAACATTCTGATATCATCCCAGATATTGTTACTATTGCCAGCAATATAGCATACCATGATCATGAGTGTTTCTTCTACGACTAACTAAAATGGAGGCAGAATTTGGCAGTGTTTCATTCTCTCTGAAACTAAAGGATTTGGAAATTGTGGCAAAAAGCATGATACAGTAAGAGGACACTTCGATTTTCCTTGTTGGCCCTGGCCATCATTTGTTTTTTCTTTCCTATGAACTTGTCTCTTTGAAAACTTTTCTTATCCTATGAATAAAAATTTTGCAACCAAGCTATCCGATCTGCAGCAAGAACTTCTAACAGGTCTGGTTCATTGCAGTGGTAGGTATCATATTAATCTAGTTGAGATGAAACAAATATGATTCTCTGTAAGAAATCTTTGGGAAATTAGTTGCTGTCCCCTTACATAGAGTGTACTGCACATTGATTGGGCAGTCCTGACTTACAAGTTGGCCTTCTTGTTTTGGCTAGTTATCTTAGTCATTACTGATTATTGCTTTTCTTTTTTTCTGTCTACAGGTCATTCTAGCTTCTGACATTATTTGGCTGAGTAAGATTGTTGAAGTCTTCATTAAGAATGTATATTTTTCAAATGGAGGAAAATGTGGATGGCATTCGACATAATTGTTCATTTGAAGAAAGGGACACAGTGGTAACCCTATCGGTTAATAGGCAGTGAATTGAATGATTGGGAGCAACATCAGGTTTGTGTGTGCTAGTACAATTCTTTTAAGTTTATTTCATCAACCAGATTTTGGAATAATGAACTTGACAGGAGAGAGATCAGATTTCGATCAATTTATTTCTAGTATTTATCCCATCGAATTTCTATGTTGTTTAGATGGAATGTATACAAGTAGATACAAAAACCTGTTTACTTATGCTTGTAATTAGATATTAACTTGGATGTTTAGCTGTACAATAATGCAGTTTACTTGCAGTAAGGAAGTTGGTATTAAGTTGTATGCCAAGGCACATTGCCTCTTTTGTTCCAATTAAAAATTCCTCTCATTCGTCAGTTGTTAAGTTGACAGGAAGGCTTAACCTCGTGAACTTAAAATCTGTAAGCTTGCATTTTTTAGCTTACTTGAAGGATTTTGATATGGAAACTATGTAGTGATTCTTTTCCTGTTCAGCTCTGCTTTTCGTGGAAGGTGGGCATGTAATTAATCAATCATTTTAGAGAATTTTACCAGTTTTTCTACTATTGCAATTACATATGCTTTATATAGGATAGCCTATAATGGAATGTCTATAGCGTGGCAGTTTAGAGACAATATTAATATTATCATGCAATTAGAGAGGGAGGCCAGCTTATTGGCCTTACAGTACAAATCCAACTAATTACTTCTATCCTACTAAATGTACTTGGATCCTGTTAGACTTTAGGTTTAGCTTTTGTTAAAACAAACTTGTTATCTTATGTAGGATCTATTTATGTTGTACTATCATTTTCGATTTTCCAATATTTAAGTGGCTATTTTTTTCACATTTTAGAATAACTGTCATCTCACATCAGTGCCTCAGTGGCTAATTCTGATTCTGAAGTCAGAATTGGCTTATCTACAAAGGTGTTGAAAAACATCTTATAATACATGTTCTCTATTACTTCGAATACTATGTGTGAACTCGTATACTATGGTTTACTTAATTTTGGGTTGTCTATGAGCTTGGAACATGCTGGAACAAGGATAAATAACAGCTATGGATTAAAATATGAATATAGACTAAAAACAGTATCAATAATTTGTAAAGACAACTGCATTACAACAATGCTAAATAGAAGGTTTGAATATGCAACACTGCTAAATAGAAAGTTTGAAAGGGATAATAAATTCAATATCAAATCCTAATTATCTAATAACGATACAAGATATTAAACCATATAATTTATTAGTCATTCATAATAAGCTATAATAAATTATCTTTATACATTATTATTTTGTAATTAAACTTTCAGTAAATTAGAAACTGCTTATCATAGACATAAGTTAGAAAAGGGCAACAATATTGTAAGAATTAGAACAAACTCACACGACTTGTACAATGAAATCGGAAGGTAGGCATAACATTTTGTAAAATACAAGTTGTAGAAAACAAAAACAATTCTTACTAGACTGTCGAATTGAATCCAAAAGAAATAGATAAAAGTCTTTGCAATTATAAACCTTTCTAAGATATTCTATCCTATGAGAATTGGAATGAATTAGGGGACTTCATAAATTTGTTCAATAAAAAAAACATCTTACAAACTTTAATTTTTAGTTAATTCTCTGATTAAAATTAATTTTGATTTAAGGATAAGAAGTCCTACAAACCAAATAGGTCTAAAAGGACGATTAAAGATGAACAAACACAGATTATATGATGATCGAAAAATGTGTATTAGTTTTAGCTCAAGGTAGCATTAAGCTTGCAAAGAAATGGTGGAATCTGATAGGCAATTGAATGTTATTGTAGGTCAATATCTCATCAAGAGATATTGATCTACAATATAAATTTTAAAATAATTTTTTTCTTTTTGATTTAGGGATAAGAGGCTCTATAAACCAAGTAGATCTCAAAGGGAAATTAAAGATGAACAAACAAACTAAATTATATGATTGTCATGTAGAAAAATATATGTAGTTTTAGTTCAAGGTAGCATTAAGCTTGCAAAAAAATGGTAGAATCTGATAAGCAATTGAATGTTATTGTAGGTAAATATCTCGTCAAGGGCGGGCTTTGTATGGACTTTTCTGGAACTATCTGTCTTGGTATTGTTGTAACAAAGTATTTCTCTAACGACTTATGTGGTGGTGAGAGCTAGCAATAGCGAATAAGTAGAGAAACACTCACACCTTATCTCTCTTCATGTTATTATTAAACCCACAAGAAAATTTGTTAGGGGCATGAGTGAGTGAGTTACAACATTGTTTCTTCTACAAAAATAATAATTTACATCCTATAGGAGTAAATGTTCAAGATAATTTACAAACCATTCTTGTTAAGTAAATATCAGATTATAATGGTCAATTAGATATCAGGCATAGGCATAAATTAAGTCACTTCGAATTTAGGTCATTTTATGCTTTATTTTACTTTAGTGTGTTTCTTGGTCTATTCCACATTCATAAAGTGGATTGAATCGATTAGCTTGTACTCTTTATAAGAAAGATTTCACTTTCTTATTATTAATGCATTCTTGGTTTCTTTTATCTATTTATGTTATTGTTATATGGTATTAGAGTCCAACATTCTTGAAACCATATTGAGAGTCTTGGACTTTTGAAAGACAATGTTTCCACTCTTGCGACTTCAACAGTTTGAGTGCCATGGAGTCCGTGTGAGTGTGAATACCTAGGGACTACTGTTGGCAAAGATAGATCGAGGGATCACTAGTGTGACACTTCAAAGGGCCAAACGTGTTTCAGATCATTCAAAAACATAATTGTTTGGATTTTTTTGGTTTAAAGCTAGGTTGAAACAAAAGCAAAAAAAAGGGAAATTTTAAAAGCGTGTAGATTCAACAATATGATTGTACAGTTGTTGTATATCCACTAAACACAACTATCAATCCGTATGTGTGAATGATGGTACAAATTCACGCTGTCAAAGATAAATTTCCTCACACATGAGTCGTATGGACACCACCAAGGTCTATACGGGAATGTATGGAAATAATTCCAGTCGTCATTTGACAGTACGACTGTATGGATTCACAATTCCAGTGGTCGAATAGAAATTGGAGCTATATGGACATTTTCTTTAGTTGAATTTCTGAAATAATTTTCAATTCAAAGGATTTTAAAGTTGAACGAGTTTGTTCTTGCCTATATTGTCGCCCAGATTTGCAGATATGGAAGAACTTGTTGCTGGCTTGGTCATATTTAGTAGATCCAAGGAGAAATTGATAGTTTTCTGAGTGTTTTACTATTATTATTTATGTGTAGGTTGATAAGAAATTTGAATTTTCTATGTATTTTGCTATTGATTTTGAGCATATTTATCAAAATATGTGGGTTTTTGGATAGATTTATCATAAATTTGCGTGCTTTTTAGCGATACATGGTTGCTACATGTGTTTAGAGCTAGTATCCAAGTATTCTTACTCTGGGATTGTAGATTTGGGGGGGCGAGAACAAGTATTGTCAACATTTTACTCTATTTTAATTTTTATAAGTATTTGTGACTTGTGCCAATGGTCTCCTTACTCAATATTATGTTGGAAGGCAATTAGAGGTTCTTTGGAAAAAAACTATAATACATGGAAGCAATGTATGTTGGTCATATTTGAGTGTAGGTGTTTGGCTAATATCATGCTCGGTAAAGATAGCTGACGACAAGTTATGAATAGAGACTAGGACAAGTTTGATGAACTAGATAGAAAAGTGGTAACAATGCTTAACTTGTATGTGGCAGATGAAACGTTTTCTAAGGTCTAGACAAAAAAGACTTCAACAAAGATTTGGAAGCATTTGATGGATTTGCATAAGACTCTAGATAATGGAAAAGCCTTCTTCTTGAAGAATATGTTGTTTTTTATCACAATGGATGAAAATGCATCCTTCTAGGAACAATTACTCAAGAAAAAGGATATCAGAGAACAATTGTTCTCCATTGGTCGGAAGATGGAAGAAGAGGACATGGTGGTAATCATGTTGAAAAACTTACCACACTACAAGAACTTCATTAAGACCTTGAACATCATCGCTATGAATGCAGAGTTGAAGTTTGATGAGTTATACAACAAACTCATACAACATTATAGATGGAAGGAACAATTTGGTAGTAGTAGTGAGATAGAGGGTTCAGAACAAACCTTTGCAGTTAATGTCAAGAGAAAAGGAAAATGGGCAAAGAAGAAAGGTCAAGGCAGTGGTGAAGATGCAACCAAGAGTAAGAATATCACATGCCACTATTGTGGCAAGATGGGCCATATGAAGAAACACTGTAGAAATAGGTTGGTTGATGAGAAAACCAACCAGGGAGGGCCTCAATAGAAGGCTCATTTTGTAGAGCATACATAGGAGAATGAATCATCTTTCTATGCTGGCTAGCAAATTAGCTCAGGTCATATGTTTGGTACATTGATTCAGGTGCATGATGACATTTTCGTAATGTGTACTGTGTGCTGGGCATGGAACTTAATCTACTATCATTTAGTCAGATCATGAGACATTGCCCCAACTAGATGTCAACTTTAGCAATCACTGATGCTACATAGTTGACAAAGAAATACAACTATTATTTTTGGTGTGGAGGATTGTGGATTGTTCAGATTGGTTGACATCACATTGACATTGGACAAGTTAGAGTGTATGCATTGGCAACCAAAAGTGCACCAGAGAAGTACACTTTGGCATCAACAATAAGGGAATCTTAACTTAACCTAACTCTCTTTTATCTCAAGAGAATCTATTAGATGGACTTCTTGACATCCAACAACAAATTCAGAGTGTATACGAGCTTGCTAGGAAAGGAAGTAGCATCAAGTGTTATTTCATGAAGGACAAGCTTGGAGAGCTTAGAGTCCTTTAGAAGGTTCATGCAAATGTTTGTGGATCAATTAGTACATCAATCATTGGTGTCATGTATTTCCTTTTGTTTGTTGATGACTATAATAGTAAAATGTGGGTTTACTTTCTAAAATTGAAATATAATGTGTTTAATGAATTTCAAAAGTTTGAAGGATTAGTAGAAAAAGAGTCAGAGTGTCACATTACCACTCTAGGTTTGACAATGGCGGAGAATTATGTTCAAAATAATTCCATAACATTTGCACTATACATGGGATCAAAAGATAGTATACTACACCCTACACTTCACAACAAAATGGAGTGGTTGAGAGGTGGAACAATACTACTACAAAGATGGTTTGATGTATGATGGAGACCATGCGTGTTCCCAACAGGTTTTGCATCGAGGCATTGTTCATAGTGGTATATCTATTGAATAGATCTCCAATGATGGCAGTGAAGCAGGAGACCCCAAAGGAAGCCTAAAGTTAGTGATCTTAAGGTCTTTGGTTCTACTACTTATAACTAGTTTTTAAATGAGAAGAGAACCAAGTTAGACCCTAAGAGAAAGACACTGTTGATCACATGGTACAACAACAGTCATAAATCCTACAGACTGGTTGATATTGACATTAATAAGTTGATATTTAGTGGAGATGTTGTAGTTAAGTTGGACCTTTTCAAACTTCTTCAAAGATCAAAATCACATAACAACAACATGTTGCAGTTAAAGATTAAGGTATCAAACTTCAAGCAACTCCACCTAAAAGCGGAGGATTCTAAGCATGAGAAGTTTTTGGGATTTGATTTTGATGATATTGGTATAGGTATAGGTAGCCTAGATCATGTTATAACTTTGATGGGTAAGATCCCAAGAAGAGACCAAAGTGGTGGCACAATACCATTAGAGATGTTTGGGTAGGTGAAATGATCGAAGGACGATCATCGAGAAGTGAGAGTAAACAAAATTCAAACACAATTAACTTTGCTATGATGGACGATGTTCAAGAAGTATATGAGCCACCTATGTTCAAGGAGGAAAAAGGGGGGACTCGAATGGGAGAAGGCGAGACGACTAAACATGAAACTCAGACGAAAAATTAGAGTTGGGATCTCACAACTCTTCAATTAGGGAAAAATCCATCAGTTGCAAATGGGTGTACAAGGTAGATGGCACACTTGACAAATACAAGGCACAATTGATTGCAAAAGGGTTCTCTCAATGAGAGGGTATTGACTATGAGGATACCTTTGCTTCTACAACAAAGATGAGCACCATCCGATTAGTTCTAGTCATGAGAGCATAGTTTGGTTGGAAGGTCCATTAGATGGATGTGAAGAATGCCTTCCTTAATGGAGATTTGACAGAATAAGTTTACATGTATCAACCATAGGGGTTTCAAGTTCTAGGGAAGGATCGTCTTGTTTGTTGACTTAAGAAGGGTCTATATGGCTCGAAGTAAGCACCTTAGGCATGGTACATTAAGATTGATAGGTACTTGGATGAATGAGAGTTCTAGTGGAGTCCTTCAGATTCCAATTTGTACGTTAAAAACATTGGCAATGATACCATTCTACTGGCTATTGATGTAGAAAAAAGTTATTGACTTAAAGAGAACTGTGACTTCAAAACGAGAACTGTAGCCCTTAAAACCTTTATTTTTCATAAAAAAACATCACCATTTTTTTTAACATGGTCAAAATTACAACTTTTTTCAAGCATGGCCTTAAAAAATGAAATAGTTGCTCAAAAAAACCTTAAAACCAATACTTAAATAAAAAAGTGATGCTACTTAAAGATTTTTTTTTTCTAAATGTTAAAATTATAATTAATTACGACCTAATTGAAATTTTGGCCTTGACAACAAATTCCTATGCAAATAAAAAACCTAAAATTGGATCCTAAATGGTAACTTGAAAAGTTATTTACTATTTTGTTTTTTTAATTTATGTTAAAAAATAAATCAAGAAAAGGGATAAAATCTTCATGATTTTTTTTTTAAATGAAGAAAAAAACATATTAAAAAAAATATTCAAAAGCCAAATTAATTAAAAAAAAAAACTAAATAGAAATGAAAAAAAATTAAAATTTTCGGGTAAAACATTAAATTAAAATAATATATTCAAAACCCAAATTAAAAAAAAAATCTGTTAAAAAAAACCTAAAAAAATTAAAATTTTCCAAAAAACAACAAAATATATATGGAAAGAAAAATAATAATAAATTCCTTCAAACATAATTTTTTTTTAAATGAAAAAAAAACAAAACAAAAAGACAATAATTTTTTTTTTTTAAATACAAAACTTCTTAAGCTAAAACTTTATATTAAAAAAAAATTTAAATACAAAATTTCATTAAAAATTATATATATATATATATATATATATATATATATATATTTTTTAATAAAATTTAATATTTTTTAAAGGTTTTTTAATAATTTTTTTTTTTAAATTTTGTATTTTAGGTGTTTTAATTTGTATTTTTTAATAGGCGGCGAATGAAGAGAAGATGAAGCGAGACAGATTGCAAAGCGGCTAGGGCCTAAACCCTAGCCGCCTCCGCTCTGGTTTTTTTGATTGCAGGGCGCGGATTTTCGCCTACAGCAGCAGATCAGGGTTCCTCGGCATTCAGAGACGCGGATTGGTGTTTTCAGAGCGTCCCTCCTCCGTGCACTCATTTAGGAGCGTTTTTTTTTTTTATTGCAGGGCGCGGATCTTCGCCTACAGCAGCCGATCAGGGTTCCCCGGCATTCAGAGACGCGGATTCAGAGCGTCCCTCCTCTGGGCACGCGTTTTGGAGCAGTGGTCTTAGGCCTCTACGTCTTCTTGCTTGTTGGTGGTCGTCGCCCTGCCACGATGGCCCCAGACCCGACTGACGAGATGGAAGAAGACCCTTTGGAAGCATTCAAAGCGTTAGTCCGCTCGACAGGACCTAAATCCAAGCCTTCTCTCTCGTCTAAGTTTGTTAAGAAGATGGAGGAGATCCCCTCTCTGGAGCTATCTCCAGAGGAGCCTTGCAATCTTGCCCTCTTTCTAGCAGAAAAGGCCCTCATCGGAAAGTTTACGGGGTTATGGCCCAGCCCCAAAACGGTGGAGGCATGGATGGAGGATCGGTGGAAGCCGATGATACAGGGGAAAGTTTCTCGCTACGCAGTAGGCAGGGGTTATTTTGTTTTCAGTTTCTCGAGGACAGAGGACTGTGATCTAGTTTTCAGATTTGGACCCTATTTCATGGGGTCAAGAGGGTTGTTCTTAGCCCCCTGGACTCTTGACTTCAATCCCGGAGCCGAGATCACCGCAGCCCCTGTTTGGGTTAGGCTGCCTCATCTTCCCTTGCATCTATGGGGGAAAAGATCTCTAGAGGACATTGGAAATAAGCTTGGGCGTTTCCTGGACAGTGTAGTGCCGAAAGGGGACCAGTTTACCTGCGCTCGTATTTGTGTTGAGGTTAACCTTGAGAAAGGTCTTCCGGAAGCCATTAAGCTCTCCCTGGGGGAGTGGTGCCATGTCCAAGAGCTGGACTACGAGCAGATTCCTTTTAAGTGCCTTCGGTGCCATGCATACGGTCATTTCGCAAAAAGCTGCCCCAAAGCCTCTGAGGAGCCGGGACCAGTGAAAGAAGATGATTTTCAGCCAGTATCTAACCGACGAAGGCAGCCAAGGCGAAAGGACCCACTACTCCAAGCTCCGCAGGCCACTCATGCAGCTGAGGCAACTCTAGAAAATAAAAACAGCATTGATGCGCTGAAGGAAGATGAAGCTCTAGATCCAGAAGCAACAACAGCTAAGGAAGATCCTCCGCCAGACGAAAGCCTTCCGGATCCCACCCCCCCAGATGCGAGAGAAATTCGGGCTCCAGATTTGGAACCCTCTGCCCCTGCGGGACTGGTTGTTTCAGTCCCCTCTAGCGACTCTGTGGAAACTTCTGAAGACAATACAGTTCCGTCTCCACCCCTTACCCGAGGGCGAAAAACCANTCAGATTTGGACCCTATTTCATGGGGTCAAGAGGGTTGTTCTTAGCCCCCTGGACTCTTGACTTCAATCCCGGAGCCGAGATCACCGCAGCCCCTGTTTGGGTTAGGCTGCCTCATCTTCCCTTGCATCTATGGGGGAAAAGATCTCTGGAGGACATTGGAAATAAGCTTGGGCGTTTCCTGGACAGTGTAGTGCCGAAAGGGGACCAGTTTACCTGCGCTCGTATTTGTGTTGAGGTTAACCTTGAGAAAGGTCTTCCGGAAGCCATTAAGCTCTCCCTGGGGGAGTGGTGCCATGTCCAAGAGCTGGACTACGAGCAAATTCCTTTTAAGTGCCTTCGGTGCCATGCATACGGTCATTTCGCAAAAAGCTGCCCCAAAGCCTCTGAGGAGCCGGGACCAGTCAAAGAAGATGATTTTCAGCCAGTATCTAACCGACGAAGGCAGCCAAGGCGAAAGGACCCACTACTCCAAGCTCCGCAGGCCACTCATGTAGCTGAGGCAACTCTAGAAAATAAAAACAGCATTGATGCGCTGAAGGAAGATGAAGCTCTAGATCCAGAAGCAACAACAGCTAAGGAAGATCCTCCGCCAGACGAAAGCCTTCCGGATCCCACCCCCCCAGATGCGAGAGAAATTCGGGCTCCAGATCTGGAACCCTCTGCCCCTGCGGGACTGGTTGTTTCAGTCCCCTCTAGCGACTCTGTGGAAACTTCTGAAGACAATACAGTTCCGTCTCCACCCCTTACCCGAGGGCGAAAAACCAACAAAGCGCGCAGAG
>JASDQU010737359.1:108387-119589 GCA_032191745.1 Picea mariana | reverse complement strand
AAGACATGATAAGAGAATTTACACTTCAACCTTTGGTGGATGATATCAGGTGCATACAATCAGGATTTGATTATCAATACTTTCAACACATATATCAAGACAAAAATCATACTATTAATAGTCTGCCAAAGGTTGGGATTCAATTAGCTCGAGGGGAATGGATTATTTAGGAGGAGCTCAGTGGAAATATCTTTGAATATGTTCACCCTCTTTTCTTTTAACCCTTTCCTTTTAGTTAATTTTACTAGTGAGCTATGTTCAGATTTGCTTTGGAATGGTATTATGGTTTTTATGTATAAAGGGATCGTCTTGACTTTTTTTTAATGTATCTAAGGACCTCAATATCTTAATCTTATGCTACTTTTAAAGCAATCCATATACAAATAGTTTTTTTTGATATGGTTTGGGAAAAACTATTTTTTAAAGAAACATGGCTAAGATTTTTTATAGGTAAAGCTATGTCTTTGAATGATGGCTTGTTGAAGGCTCCCTAAAAGGAATGCTATAAGCATCTATGATACCTAATTTTATCCTATTTTGAATAAAGTCATGAATTTTTCCATGGAAATACACACACAAACACATTGATGTTTTAACAAATTTCTTGCCACATGGGTGAGGAATATACAACTTTGTTGCTTTCCCCTTATTACCATCAATAACTATTTTCAATGGTAAAAATATATTAAATGTGACATTTTATAGTGTTTATAAAACACATATTGTCTACAATTGGTCACAATATGAATAACTATTAAGGTAATGATACAATTTTTTAAAGGATGAATAATATATGCTCCATTGTGAGTGTTTTGGATGTTATCAAGATCATGATTGGCTCATGACAAGCCATATAGATAGTTGTTATGAAGCTCTTAACACAATTTAATTATCGATGCCAACCATTTGGTTTAAATCTACTTTGAACTCGCTTTGTGCAATATTATAACCACTATTATTAAATGACCAATTACTAAATAGGCCAATTAACATGGGTTTTTTCCAACTATATCATAATGTGTTATGTGACCAAACATCATTATAAATCTCTTAATTCCATTTAATCATTGACACTATTTATTTTTCATAAAAGTATTTTATACTTCCTCTAACAACAATTTTATTTAATATTTCTATTACACTTGAGAACTCAACTAACTTAAAAAGTACAATACAATTGAGACCTCAACTAACTTAAGCAAGAATTCTCAAATATACTTATGTATGCTTGAAAGCAATAATTCATTATTTTCATAATTACCAAGTAATCAACAACATAATATTAAATTTTCATTTTCCTTAAAATTCTCGAGTAAAATATTTACAATCACATATATGTTATCTACACATGCTAATATTTCATCTGTTTTATTGTAAATATTTCCATATAATAAGCCATAATATATTGATCATAAACCAAAATAGTCATATATATATATCAAAATGGTTTGATGAAACCATAATGTTTTTCCCTTCATCTTCTATCCCCATTGTCTAACCAGGATTTTAAAAATCAATAAGCCCATGCTTTTCAATATTAAAGTAATTACACGTTTTATGATAATGGCTACATAATATGTGATTCAATTGGTTGGATAAAACCGCCCTTCATGTTCTCTAAATCTTTTTCTCCCCATTGTCTAACTAGGATTTTAGAAATCAATAAGCCCATGCTTTTCAATATTAAAGCAATTACACGTTTTATGATAATGGCTACATAATATGTGATTCAATTGGTTGAATAAAACCACCACATGATGTAAAAGAGTATAGAAAGTTATAAACCCCAGATCTCACTTGGAACATAAATTCCCTTAACTAATTACCGATACATGTAAGAACTCAACACACCTATTGAAGTATTAGATGATAAACATGCAAATTCCAATAGCTGGAAATTCATGATAAAATATATGTTTTATGCAACAATAACTTTTGGAATACTTTCAAAATATAGAGAGGCATTATTTGATTGGTAGAAAGTTTGGGGGTAAGTGGAGAAAGAAGGTGGTTAAAGTTTCAAAGCAAATATAAATTTAATTTGAATAATTTAAAATGAATGAAAAATTAATTATGTGGAGAATTCCAAAAAAAATTAGTTTTAAGAAAATAATTTAAGTTAATATAAATATTATTTTAATATAAAGATAAGGGTATTGAATAAATGTTTTATGTTTTGGTTTTTTTAGTTGGAATTTTGTGATATCAATTTGGATGAAATGTCAATTTTTTATTGTTTAAATTACATTTCTAAATACATAAATGGATTCAACTTGTTGAAAAACCCCTTAAACACTCGAACATTTGAATTATACAAATTTAACCACTTAAATATAAAGATTCAACAATTTCTCACTAGATTAAAGTAAAATTAACCAAAAAAAAAAAAAAAAATATAAAAACAAATCAAAACTAAGAATATTTAAACTACAATAAAAATAAATTACAAAGAAGCTGCGCAAAGTCCTGGCCGTGAATTTTAGTATATGAATTTAATCGTGTGCTCCAATTCTCAAGGAATTGTTGTTTCATGGGCATAATTTACGAGATCTCCTTGTTCTTGTCCAATGACTGCTTCATCCGAATTGAAATTACGTCATCATTCAGTTAGAAAAGAGACAATTAATTACAATAAAATTCATATCACTATGCTTGTTTTCACATGTCGATAAAATAGCTCCAACCCGAGTCTCGTATCATCAAAATAAAAGTTAAAAATAAAGACTCATAATAATTGCTTGCTGCCACACAACAACAAAGAACAATAATATTCATTTATATTTGCATAACAATATTCATGGAGACAGCCTAAGTTGCAACAACCATAATTATACTAATTTATAATTACATTACATTAATTTATAATTACATAATCTGCATATACAGAGAAATTGTAAATTTTCCTTAGAGAAAAATATGGAATATCCTTAGATAAAAATATGTAAACGTGCCATGCCGTTCTAATTTATATAACAACTTGCCTACCACCTTCATGGCACTTGCATGACTTATGTATGGCATTATATTATAATTATATTTCTTGAAATTGAAATACATTAACAACATATGTTATTAGTAGTAACAACATATGTTATTAGTAGGTTGATCTCTACAAAAGTTTTACATTAATGGCTATTTGACAAACAATTGCAATATATAATAAATTTAAAATTGAAAAACTAACAAGCCAATATCACAACACACACTATAATCAACATTAAATTTGAATGGCAAAAGGTGCTTTCAACTAGGGCATATGGTGGTGTATGTCTCACAATAGTGTAGTATAGTAGGCATTTAGAAATGGGTCTATAAATTTGGTTGATTGGCTTTGGTTGGTGGCTTTCTAGGTGGTTGGCTAACTCATGTCCACTAGGTTGGATAATAGGAATAGTGGATAGTAACAATGGTGTATACCCAAAGAGAAAACACGCATTCGAAGGGTTCAAAACATCCTTCAAAGGTGAACTCCTTCCACCCTCGGTTGTGTGAAAGGAACTTCAAAGTTATTCTTGATTGTAATCACCAATGCCAAAGCATATGTCACCATGGAGACCATCAAGAGTGTAGGTTAATAGTCCAATTTTTGTTCCAAGATTGTGGGCATGAGGCAACAAAGCAGTGTTCACAAAAGTAGGAAACAATATAATGCATTAAGGAGATAACTTACACATTTGAGCCCCGCCAACATAAAGATGTTTTCAAGTGTTGGCAAGTTATTGAAAAAGGTAATTTGAATTGTATGTAAGTACGCCCCAAGAAATTAGAGTGTAGACATTCATGTACATTCAAATGCTATTTTTTCTTTGACTAGCGGAATTAGGAACTGGGGTGGGCTCGTACTCGCGTGACATGGGGTCGATTTTGATTGTTACCACTATAACCTCCAAGTGCATTGAAACATGCCCCAAGCTCGACACACAGGTAAGTTGAGGTTTCGATTTAATGACCTCACATAACAACTTGCCTTAACAATGCACTCCATCACTAACTGATCTACACCTCGGGAGTTACTTTCAAATGCTATTGAAACTTCTATCCTTAGTGACATCTTTATTCATTCAAACCAATCTGTTGGTAACCTGTTGAGCGTCATTAATGCATATACTACAAGCAGGTAAGTCAGAGATATCCCCATCGTAGCACGAGTCGATTGCTATTATTCCCGAAAAATCACTCCAATCATGTTTTGCCTATATTCCATTGCATAGACAAGGGTTAGATCAAATTTTGATGTGTCATTTAGGTAGTTGGTGAACAAGGTTGGGGAAAGAGTAGTGGTGAGCAGTGAAGGGGATGTTGTTGGAAATTGTTGCAAGCATTGACATAGGTTTAGTCGAGAAACTAGAATTGGATGAGTCTTTGAGGTCCTGATCCTATTACGAATAATCTCAATGATGACTATAAACATTTCGCATAGTCATCTACTGACTGGAAACAAGCGAAGTGCAATGTCTAGCCACTGATAAGAGGTAGCGACCTGAAACATGTGTGAGTTTTGTGATGTATTATTTAAAAAAACGGTATCAAACTGGTGGCTACAACAGTCATAACTTAAGATGAGTTCTTAGGCCTTTTGCAGTTGGCATAAAGATTGTACATCACTATCTGGCCATTGATGAGGGGTAGCGCCCTGAAACATGCATAAGTTCTGCAATGTATTATTTAGAAAGGAGTCCTGCACTGGGTGGCTACAATAACCATAACTTAATATGATTTCTTAGGCCCTTTGTTGTTGTCATATAGAATGTACAACACTTTCTGGTCATTCATGATGAGTAGCATGGTGAAATAAGCGTGAGTTCTGTGATGTATTATTTAAAAAGGGTTCCTACACTAGGTGGCCACAAAAATCGTAACTTAAGATGAGTTCTTAGTCCCTTTGCAGTTGGCATATAGAACGTACAACAATGTCTGGCCATTGACGAGGGGCAGTTCCCTGAAACAAGTGTGAGTTCTTCGATGTATTATTTAAAAATGGGTCTTGCACTAGGTGGCTACAATAGATGTAACTTAAGATGAGTTCTTATGCCCTTTACAATTGACATACATAACATACAACATTGTTTGATCATTGATGAAGGGTGTCGCTCTAAAACAGGCGTGAGTTGTGTGATGTATTATTTAAAAAGGGGTCTTGCACTAGGTGGCTACAACAATCGTAACTTAATATGAGTTTTTAGGCCCTTTGCAGTTGGCATGTAGAATGTATGACATTGTCTGACCAATGATGAGGGGTAGCACCTTGAAACAGGCGTGAATTCTACGATCTATTATTTAAAAAGGGGTCCTGCACTGGGTGGCTACATCAACTGTAACTTAAGATGATTTCTTAGGCCCTTTGTAGTTGACATATAGGACGCATAGCACTATATGGGCATTAATGAGGGGTATCGCCCTGAAATAGGCGTGAGTTCTATGATGATTATTTAAAAAGGGGTCTTGCACTAGGTGGCTACAACAACATAACTTAAAATGAGTTCTTAGGCCATTTGTAGTTGGCATACATAATGTACAACAATGTTTGGCCACTGACGAGGGGTAGTGCCCCAAAACATGCATGATTTTTGTGATGTATTATTTAAAAAGGGGTCCCGCACTAGGCGGCTACAACAACTATAACTTAAGATGATTTCTTAGGCCATTTGCAATTGGTATAAAGAATGCACAACAATGTTTGGCCACTAATGAGGGGTATTTCCCTAAAACATGCTTGAGTTATGTCATGTATTATTTTAAAAAGGGGTCCAGCACTGGGTGGCTACAACAACCGTAACTTGAGATGAGTTATTAGGCCCTTTGTAGTTGGCTTACAGAACATACAACACTATTTGGCCACCCATGAGGGGTAGCACCTCGAAATAACCATGAGTTCTGTGATGTATTATTTAAAAAGGAGTCTTGCACTAGGTTGCTATAGTAGTTGTAACTTAAGATGATGTCTTAGGACCTTTGTAGTTGGAATACAAAATGTACAAAAATGTCTAGCCACTGATGAGGGATAGCACCCCGAAACAGGCGTGAGTTATGGTATTATATAAAAAGGGGTCTTTCATTGGGTGGCTACAACAATCGTAACTTAAGATGATTTCTTAGGCCCTTTGCAGTTGGTATATAGAATGTACAACACTTTCTGGCCACTGATGAGGGGTAGCACCTAGAAACATGTGTGGGTTCTAAAATATATTATTTAAAAGGGGTCATGCACCGTGTGGCTACAACAGTCTTAACTTAAGATGATTTCTTAGGCCCTTTGCAGTTGGCATACATAATGTACAACACTGTCTGGCCATTGATGAGGGGTCGTGCCATGAAACATGCATGAGTTCTGCAATGTATTATTTAAAAATTGGTTTTGCACTGGGTGGCTACAAAACCCTAACATAAGATGAGTTCTTAGGCCATTTGCAGTTGTAATACATAACATATAACATTCTCTAGCCACTGATGATGGTTATCACCCTGAAACATGTGTGAGTTTTGCGATGTATTATTTAAAAAGAGGTGCTTCACTGGTTGGCTACGACATCAATAGCTTAATATGAGTTCATAGGCCCTTTGCAGTTGGAAAACAAAACGTACAAACACTATTTGGCCACTGATGAGGGGTAGCACCCTGAAACATGCTTGAGTTCTGTGATGTATTATTTAAAAAGGGGTCCTGCACTGGGTGGACAACAACTATAACTTAAGATAAGTTCCTAGGCCCTTTGCAGTTGGCATACATAATGCACAACGCTATTTGCTCACTAATGAGGGGTAGCACCCTAGAATAAGCATGAGTTTTGAGATGTATTATTTAAAAAGGGGTGTTGCACTGGGTGGCTACAACAACCGTAACTTAAGATGAGTTCTTAGTCCCTTTAGAGTCGGCATACATAACCCACAACACTTTCTGACCACTGATCAGGGGTAGTGCCCCGAAACATGAGTGAGTTATGCAATGTATTATTTAAAAATGGGTCATGCACTTGGTGGCTACAATAGTCGTAACTTAAGATAATTTCTCAGCCCCTTTAGAGTTGGCATACATAACATATAACACTATCTGGCCACTCATGAGGGGTAGCACCCCAAAACAAGTGTGATTTCTATGATATATTATTTAAAAAGGGGTCCTACATTGGGTGGATACAACCATTGTAACTTAATATGAGTTCTTAGGCCCTTTGCAGTTGGCATATAGAACATACAACACTATATGGCCACTAATGATGGGTAGCGCCCCGAAACCGACATGAGCTTTGCAATGTACTATTTAGAAAGGCATCATGCACTAGTTGGATACGACAACTGTAACTTAAGATGAGTTCTTAGGCCCTTTGTAGTTGGCATAAAGTGCGTACAAAACTGTCTGGCCATTGATGGGGGGTAGCGCCCTGAAATAGGCATCAGTTCTACAATGTATTATTTAAAAAGGGGTCCTGCATTGGGTGGTTACAACAAACATAACTTTAGATGAGTTCTTAGGCCCCCTAGGGGGTTGCAGTTGGCATACAGAACATACAACACTGTCTGGCCAGTGATGAGGGTTAACGCCCCAAATTAGGCTTGATTTCTGCGATGTATTATTTAAAAAGGATTCCTACACTTGGTGGCTACAACAATTGTAACTTAAGATGAGTTCTTACGCCCTTTGTAGTTGACATACATAACGCATAGCACTGTTTGGCCACTGATGAGGGGTAGTGCCCCAAAACATGTGTGATTTTTGTGATGTATTATTCAAAAAGGGGGCTTGCACTTGGTGGCTACAACAATCGTAGCTTAAGATGAGTTCTTAGGTCATTTTTAGTTAGAAAAAAAATGTACACCACTATGTGGCAATTGAGGAGGGGTAGGGCCACAAATCATGCATGAGTTTTGCAATGTATTACTTAATAAGGCATCCTGCACTAGGTGGTTGTAGTAGCCATAAGTTGAGATGATTTCTAAGGACCTTTTCAGTTGTCATACAAAACATACAACAATGTTTGGACAATGATGAGGGGTAGCACCCCCAAAAAAATGTGATTTATGTGATGCACTGTTTAAAGAAGGGTTCCTGCAATGGGTGGCTACAAAATCCACAACTTAAGATAGGTTCTTAGGCATTTTGCAGTTGGCATACAAATCACACAACATTATCTGGCTACTAACAAGGGGTAGCGCCACGAACTAGGAGTGAGTTTGATTTGGATTTATGAGAGGAACAAAATGAATAACATACTGAATACAATAACACAGAGATACAGAGAAAAACAACAGATGTCCATTGAACAATAGCTTCTATTGAATAAATAAAATAGGTTGAAACTGTAAAACTGCAAAACTGAAAACAACTTGCTTGAATGGTGGTAGCTATATCTGAGAAGAGATGTGGTTGCTACATGCATCTGTTTGAGCAAAATGATTACAATGAGGCTCCAAAGGCCTTTTTAACATTACTCATGAATTCCAAAACCCCATACATCCACAAACCTAACCCTAGGAGATCAAACACCAAAAGTTATGTGGGCCCCGATGGGTAAGTTGGTACCTCAACTTCCCGTGGTCGTAAATTTTGCATACGACCTCTGTTTTAGGTGCGTGATAGCCTGTTGGAAAGGTCTTTTCGAGAAATACACATTATTCCATAAAACTCTGACTCTATCTACAGTTTGATTATGGAAAGCCAAAAAAAAATTGTTTAGGGCCCCAAAAACGGCCTTAGATGTACAAAAAGATGTACTGACATTAAAACTTCCAAAATAAGCCAATTGGATTAGGTGGGTGGCCACCAATATCCACCTGTAAGTTGTGTAGGGCCTCAAACAACCCCAGAAGCGTAGAACCCAGAATTACAAATAATTACAGAAGAACGTGCTGAACTAAAAATTGTCAAGAGGAGCCAGTTGAAATAGGTGGATGGCCACCAATATCCACCTGGATCAATCCTCCCTCGTTAGGAAGCAATGGTCTCTATTGTGTTGAGTTCCCCCATCATCTGAGGAAATTTTTGCTAAATTTGGCTCCAGGTGATCCACTTACCTTGGTGCAGGAGTTGCCCTGCCTTGAGAACCTGATAAAGTTGGATCCGCTGTTGGCAAGTGCCCTTGACCTGTGTGTCCACTATCTGATCAATGGATGCATGTTCCACATAGTCAGGGTTGAGCTTTGTTGGTGTCAACTATTCTTTGATCTTCGAGGTGTCCAATAATGGTGGAAAATATGGTCGAAGGAGGTCCACATTGAACACTGGGTGAAAGCCAAGGAAGGGGGGAGTGTTGAGCTCAAAAGCATTGTCACCCACAACCTTAGTGATAGTTTAAGGCCCATATCGAAGTGGACGAAGTGTTGATCATGGCGTTACTTGTACTTAGCATTGAATTTCTACAAAATCTCATGGACCTATTGGAGGATGTGTTGAATTCGCTGAATGAATCTGGTGGCTTTGTCAGCCTCAAAATGAACATGGGAAGAATCTTTCTGTGTGGTTTTAATAGTTAGTGCAACATCAATGGGACCCAAGGGTTGGAGTCCCAACCCCACCTGAATGGGGCTATGGCCAGTGGAGCTATGGAGAGCCCTGTTGTAGCTGTGTTGAACATAGGGAAGACTCTCATCCCATGTACATGGATGCTTAGAGTTATACATGTGTAGGATGTGCACAATAATTCGATTGATGACCTATTTTTGGCCATCAGTTTGAGGGTGGAACGCAGTGGCTTTAGTGAGCTTGGTGTCCATCAGTGACCAGAGACTCGACCAAAATGTGTTGAGGAACTTGTTGTCCCGATCAGAGATAATGGTTTGTGGTACTCCAAAATGGACCCACACTCATTCGAAGAAGAGCTTGGCAGTATATGCTATTGTGATGCTCTTCTTGTAGGTTGTGAGAATGGCCATCTTCGAAAACCAATCAACCACCACAAATACACAATCATTGCCTTGCTTGGTGAATGGAAGGCTAGACATGTAATCCATTGAGATGGATTCCCAAGGCCTCTCTAGAGTAGGAAGAAGGGTGTATAAGCCTTGCTTCTTGATGGATGGCTTGGAAATAGCACAGGAAGTGCAAGATTTGATATACTTGCTGACGTCTTGTTGAAGTTTTGGCCAATAAAAATGTTTCTGTAGAATGACCACAATTTTCTCCATGCCAAAATGTCCTACCATCTGAATGTAGTGAGCCTCCCAAATCAACTTTGCACGCTCGCTTGCAGGAACATAGAGATGGTCCATATGGCATAACAATCCATCATGAATGTGGAAATCAGTGACATTCACTCCTGTACCCAAGAGCTGATAGGTGGTGGCGAAGTCAGGATCTCGCTGATAAAGTTGGAGCCACTCAGATGCCTCATGCCCACATGAATGGAGCATAGTGGTGAGTGCATCAACGGGAGGTCGACTGAGGTAGTCAGCGACACGATTTGTGCTCCATGTCTTATACTTGATGTTGAGATTGAACTGTTGTAGGCATGTGGACCATTTTTATGATGGTCGTTCTGCAATTTCCCTTGTGTTTGTATGAACTGTAGAGGCTTTTGATTGATGTGGGTGATTGTCTCCTTTTCCATAATGTAATGTTTCCATTGATGACAAGCTTTCACAATGGAATACATTTCTTTGTCATAGGTGGGTATTTTTGGATGGTCTCTAGTGTCTCACTATGGTATGCTACTAGATGACCGTGTTAAGTTAGAATTGCACCTACAACATAGTCGGATGCATCAGTCTCAATCTCAAACGGTTGTTGCAGATCGGGTAAGGAGAGTACTGGAGCTGATCACAGGTGATGCTTCAGATCATCAAATTCTCATCGATGTGCCTTCCCCAAGCGAAATTTTCCCTGCCACTGCCCTTGGTCACTTGGCTGAGGGCCCATGCAATATGGGAGAATCCCAACACGAACTGTCAGTAAAAGTTGGCAAATCCCGAGAAGCTCTGAAGCTCGGTTAGTGTGGTTGGGTCTGGCTAGTCACGGATGACTTGGATATTAGTTGGATCCACATGTACCCCATGCTCATAAAAAATGTAGCCGAAGTATTGGACCTTGTTCATGCCAAAAAAGAAATTTTCCAAGTTGGCATATAACTTGTGATATCGTAGAGTGCTCAAAACCTAGTGAATATGTTGCATGTGCTCCTCCCAAGTTCTGTTGAAGATGAGGATGTCATCTAGATATACCACAAAAAAAGAGTTGGTGAAGGGTATCAATACATCATCCATCAATCTCAT
>JASDQU010737359.1:87561-99084 GCA_032191745.1 Picea mariana | reverse complement strand
TGTGTCCTTCTTTAACTTCTCATTACCATTCTTGTGTTGTGGCTTGGACTAGTTGTCCTGAGAGTGGCCATATTTTCTCTGTCCCCTTTTTTGTGGGTTGGGGCTGCCTTTTCCTTGCTTCGGCTGTGAGGATTTTGCAGATCCAAACTCTCGCCTCTTTTACCTAAATTTCTGCTGGATCTTGACAACATATCTATAAACCACACCTAATGATGTGATGTACAAAAAATCCATTTTTTTTTGAATGTATATATGCATACAACCGTAGTATTTGAGCACCGGATTTCATTCAAAGTCTTTGATACACAATTTGGTGCGCAGGGTATGGAAAATATTGGTGAAATCTAGTACTATTTGGTCCCTTTCCTGACACAACGTGGTCCATCCTGTGTATTGGTCCTCGTAGCTTCCAACAGGGTAGTATTATTCTTTAATGGCATCCCTAAAGGAATCCCATGTGGGGGAGACCGAAAATATGGCATATTCCTCTATGGCCCTTTGCTCAGAGTAAGTATCGCACCAGTCCTTAACATGGGGGACAACCTTGAGGAGTGCAAAAGTAATCTTTTCCCTGTTGGAACAATTGTTTACCGAAAAATACCCTTCGAGCAGATTCAACCATTTATCTACAACATCTTCATCTATCGGTCCTTCAAATAATGGAATATCAAAATTTACTTGTACCTTGAAGGGGGTTGCATGGGCGCTTGATGAAGATGTGTCTCCTGTGGGTAGTCGTCGAAGGATCTATGCAAAGTTGTCCATCATTCTATTCCTTTTTCATGCTTACTCGAGAAACATTTTAAAAGGATCTCTTGCTCCATCATATTTGTTTTCATCCCCCACGGGTTTTTGTCAGGCTCGACGCGGTCGATATTGCAAAGGCTCGACTGGTTCAAGTCCCAACTTCTTGTACCCAAATCTTGTCGGGGACATGCACGGAGAAAAATAAATGAAGAGAAGACTGCTCTGATACCACTGATCTAGATTTATGAGAGGAATGAAATGAATAACAAACTGAATACAATAACACATAGATACAAAGAACGCCAACAAATATCAAGTGAAAAATAACTTCTATTGAGTAAATAAATAGGCTGAAACTTTAAAATTGCAGAACTGAAAACAACTTGCTCGAATGGTGGTATTTATATCTGAGAAGAGATGTGGCCGCTGCGCCCATCTGTCTGAGTAGAATGATTACAATGAGACTCCATAGGCCTTTTTAATATTACACATGAATTCCAAAACCCTAGACATCGAAAAGCCTAACCCTAGGAGATGAAACGCCAAAAGTTATGTTGGCACCGATGGGTAAGTTGGCACCTCAACTTCCCGGGGTCGTAAATTTTGCATACGACCTTCGTTTTAGGTGCGTGATAGCCCGTTGGAAAGGTATTTTCGAGAACTACACATTATGTCATCAAAATTTGACTCCATATATAGTTTGACTATGGTAAGCCAAAAAAAATTGTTTAGGGCCCCAAAATGGCCCTGGAAGTACAAAAAGATGTACTGACATGAAAACTTCCAAAATAAGCCAGTTGGATTAGGTGGGCGAACACCAATATCCACTTGGAAGCTGTGTAGGGATTCAGATAGCCACAAAGTGTAGAACCCATAATTACAAATAATTACAGAAGAACGTCCTAAACTAAAAATTGTCAAGAGGAGCCAGTTGGAATAGTTGGGTGGCCACCAATATCCACTTGGATCAGAGTTCTGCGATGTATTATTTTAAAAGGGGTCTTACACTAGGTGGCTACAACATCTGTAATTTAAGATGATTTCTTAGGCCCTTTGTAGTTGGTATACAGAACATACAACAATATCAAGCCACTATTGAGGGGTAGCGCCCCAAAACATGTGTGAGTTATGGTATTATTTAGAAAGGGGTCCTGCAGTGGGTGGCTACAATAGTCATAAATTAAGATTATTTCTTAGGCCCTTTGCAGTTGGCATACAAAACATATAAAACTCTCTGGCCACATGACGGGTAGCACCTCAAAACAGGCATGAGATATGTGATGTATTATTTAAAAAGGGGTCCTACACTGTGTAGCTACAACAATCATAACTTAAGATGATTTCTTAGGCCCGTTGTAGTTGGCATGCATAACGTACAACACTGTTTGGCCACTTATGAGGGGTACCACCCTGAAATAGGCGTGATTTTGGAAATGTATTATTTAAAACCATGTCCTGCACTGGGTGGCTACAAAAACCATAAATCAATATGAGTTCTTAGACCCTTTGCAGTTTCCATACAGAATGTACAACACTATTTGGCCACTAATAAGGGGTAGTTCCCCAAACAAGCATGAGTTCTATGATGTATTACTTAAAAAGGGGTCCTGCACTGGGTGGATACAACAACCATAACTTAAGATGAATTCTTAGGCCCTTTGCAATTGGCATACAAAACATACAACATTGTCTGGCCACCGATGAGGGGTGAGACCCCAAAAGAGGCATGAGTTCTACAATGTATTATTTAAAAAGTGGTTGTGCACTGGGCGGCTACAACAACCATAACTTAATATGAGTTCTTAGTCCCTTTATAGTTGGCATACAAAACGTACAACACTGTCTGGCCACTAATGAGGGGTAGTGCCTCGAAACATGCATGATTTTTGCGATGTATTATTTAAAAAGGGGTCCTACACTGGGTGGCTACAACAACCGTAACTTAATATGAGTTCTTAGGCCCTTTCCAGTTGGCATACAAAACGTACAACACTGTTAGGCCACTGATGAGAGGTAGCACCTTGAAACAACTGTGAGTTTAATGATGTATTATTTAAAAAGGGGTCTTTCATTGGGTGGCTACAAAAACCATAACTTGAGATGATTTCCTAGGCCCTTTGCAGTTGGCATATAGAACATACAACATTGTCCGGCCACTGCTAATGGGTAACACCCTGAAACATGCATGAGTTACACAATGTATTATTTAAAAAATGGGTCCTATACTGGGTAGCTACAACAATCATAACTTAAGATGAGTTCTTAGGCCCTTTGCAGTTGGCATAAAAAATGAAAATCACTGTCTCACCACTAATGAGGGGTAATGCCTCCATGAGTTATGCAATGTGTTATTTAAAAATGGGTGTTTCATTGGGTGGCTACAACAATCATAAATTAAGATGAGTTCTTAGGCCCTTTGTAGTTGGCATACAAAATGTACAACATTGTTNTGGCATATGAAATGCAAATCACTGTCTCACCACTAATGAGGGGTATCGCCTCCATGAGTTCTGCGATGTGTTATTTAAAAATGGGTGTTGCATTGGGTGGCTACAACAATCATAAATTAAGATGAGTTCTTAGGCCCTTTGTAGTTGGCATACAAAACATACAACATTGTTTGGCCATTATTGAGGGGTAGTGTCCTGAAAGAGGTGTGAGTTCCTCGATGTATTATTTAAAAATGGGTCCTGCTCTGTGTGCTTGTTATGAACATAAATATACATATAATTAGATATTAATAACATAATAATTAAATGATAATTAATAAATATTAATTATTAATAATGAAAGGACATGTCTTAAAAGACACGACTATTGGTCAAATGCACCCCTGCGTGGGTATATAAGCGAGCCCTCATTCTCATTTGTAATCATCTTAATATTCATTCTTATACATTATATATATATATTTGTTTGTATGGATTTGATTACTATATTCCAGATCTTTTGGATTATTTGTGCATGATGAACTTTGTTCGTCTCAGTGACTACAATAGCCGTAACTTAAGATGAGTGCTTAGGCCCTTTGTAGTTAGCATACAAAACGTACAACATTGTCTAGCCATTGATGAGGGGGTAGTGCCCCGAAACAGACGTGAGTTCTGCAATGTATTATTTAAAAATAGGTCCCACACTGGCTGGCTACAACAACCGTAACTTAAGATGATTTCTTAGGCCCTTTGTAGTTGTCATATAGAACGTACAACACTATCTAGCCATTGATGAGGGGTAGCACCCCGAAATATGCATGAGTTCTGCAATGCATTATTTAAAAATGGGTCCTGCACTGGGTGGCTACAACAATCATAAATTAAGATGATTTCCTAGGCCCTTTGGATTTGGCGTACATAACATATAACACTGTCTGGCCATTGATGAGGGGTAGCACCCCGAAATAGATGTGAGTTCTGCGATGTATTATTTAAAAATGGTTCCTGCATTGGGTGGCTACAACAACCATAACTTAAGATGATTTCTTAGGCCCTTTGTAGTTGGAATATAGAACATACAACACTTTCTTGCCAGTGATGAGGGGTAGCTCCCCGAAATAGGAATGCATTCTGCGATGTATTATTAAAAATGGGTCCTGCACTGGGTGGCTACAACAATCATAACCTAAGATTATTTCTTAGGCACTTTGCGGTTGACATACAGAACGTAAAACATTGTTTGGCCGTTGATGAGAGGTGGTGCCTCAAAAAAAGCATGATTTTTGCAATGTATTATTTAAAAAGGGGTCCTGCATTGGTTGGCTACAACAACTGTAACTTAAGATGATTTCTTAGACCCTTTGCAGTTGGCATACATAACATACAACACTGTTTGGCCACTGATGAGGGGTAGCACCCCGAAACAAGTGTGGGTCTGTGATGTATTATTTAAAAATGGGTCCTGCACTAGGTGGATACATTAGTCGTAACTTAATATGATTTCTTATGCCCTTTGTAGTTGGTATACAAAAAATACAACATTGTGTGGAAATTGATGATGAGTAGCACCTCGAAACAAGTGTGAGTTCATAGATGTATTATTTAAAAGTGGGTCCTTCAATGGGTGACTACAACCATCACAACTTAAGATGATTTCTTAGGCCCTTTTACAATTGGCATACAAAACATACAACACTATCTGGCTAGTTACGAGGGTAGCGCCTCGAAATGAGCGTGAGTTCTGTGATGTATTATGTAAAATGGGGTCCTTCGCTAGGTGGATACAACCACTGTAACTTAAGACGATTTATTAGGCCCTTTGTAGTTGGAATACAAAACTTACAACATTTTTTGGCTATTGATGAGGGGTAGCACCCCGAAACAAGTGCGTGTTCTTCCATGGATTCTTTAAAAAGGTGTCCTCCACTAGGTGGCTACAATAGTTGTAACTTAAGATGATTTCTTAGGGCCTTTTGAATTGGAATACAAAAATACAAGACTATCTGGCCATTGATGAGGGGTAGTGCCCTGAAATAGGCACAAGTTCTTCCATGTTTCAAGGCACTACCCCTCATCAGTGTCCAAACAATGTTGTATGTTCTTTATGCCAACTTGAAACGACATGGAAAATGATATTAAATTATGATTGTTATAGAAACCCAGTGCAAGACCCCTTCTTAAATGATACATTGCAGAACTCACACTTTTGTTGGGGTGCTACCACTCATCAATGGCCAGACAATGTTGTACATTCTATATTCCAACTACAAAGGGCCTAAGAAATCATCTTAAGTTACGACTACTCTAGCCACCTAGTTGAGGACCCTTTTTTAAATAATATATTGGAGAAGTCACATCTGTTTCAAGGTGCTACCCCTCATCAGTGGCCATAAAGTATTGTACGTTCTGTATGCCAACTACAAAGGTCCTAAGAAATCATCTTAAATTAAAACTTTTGTAGCCACATAGTGAAGGACCCATTTTTAAATGATACACCGCATAACTCGTGCATGTTTCAGGGCACTACCCCTCATTAGTGGACAAATAGTGTTGTACGTTTTGTATGCCAACTGAAAAGGGCCTAATAAATTATCTTCAGTTACAGATGATGTAGCCACCTAGTCCAAGACCCCTTTTTAAATAATATATCACATAACTCATGCCTATTTCAGGGTGCTACCCCTCATTAGTGTCAAGACAGTGTTGTACATTTGGTATGCCAACTACAAAGGTTCTAAGAAATCATCTTAAGTTATAGTTGTTGTAGCCACCTAGTGCATGACCCATTTTTAATTAATACATTTCATAAATCATGCGTGTTTCAGAGCGATAACCCTCATTACTGGCCAGAAAATGTTGTACGTTCTATATGCCAATTGCAAAGGGCCTAAGAAATCATCTTAAGTTATGAATATTGTAGCCACCCATTGCATGACCCCTTTTTTAAATAACACATCGTAGAACTCACACCTATTTCAGGGTGATACCCCTCATCGATGGCTAGACAATGTTGTACATTTTTATGCCAACTCCAAAGGGCCTAATAAATCATGTTAAGTTATGGCTGGTTTAGCCACCCAGTGCATGACCCCTTTTTAAATAATACATCGCAAAAATCACCTATATTTTGGGGTGATACCCCTCATCAGTGGCCATACAATGTTGTATGTTCTATATGCCAACTACAAAGGGCCTAAGAACTCATCTGAAGTTACGACTATTGTAGCCACCCAATTCGGGACCCCTTTTTAAACACTACATCACGTAAGTCATGCCTATTTTGGGGCGCTACCCCAATCAGTGGCTATACAGTGCTGTACATTCTATATGCCAACAACAAAGGGCATATGAACTCATTTTATGTTACAACATCACATAACTCATGCGTGTTTTGAGGCGCTACCCCTCATCAGTGGTTGAACAATGTTGTACGTTTTGTATGCCAAATACAAAGGGCCTAAGAATTTATCTTAAGTTATGACTATTGTAGCCACCCAATGTAGGACCCATTTTTTAATAATACATCACATAACTCACATCTATTTTGGGGCGCTACCCCTCATTAGTGGCCAAAAAATGATGTATGTTTTGTATGCCAACTGCAAAGGGACTAAGAACTCATCTTAAGTTATGAATGTTGTAGCCACCCTGTGTAGGACCCCTTTTTAAATAATACATCACATAACTCATGCCTATTTCGGGGTGCTACCTCTCATTAGTGGCTAGAAAAGGGATAACACTTATTTTGTTTCCCTCCTTTTGCATGCAAAAATGTCCATCTTCATATAAGTTTGTCCATCTACCTGTAGATCTGTCTCTTGTGTACATTAACACCTCTGAGATCTCCTACATCTTTGAGATTTATTCCTCTTCTAACACCTCCTCATATTCATCATCGTGCCCATTGTGTGACCTTCAAATCCTTTATAAATATAGTCGTTTAGGGTTTTCTCCACTCTGCAATATCTATCTTATAATATTTCCCCACCTCGACCATTATCTTTGAGCTTGAATCTAGAAGCCATCATAGATCACTTTGATTCCTCTCAGTGGTCCCAAGTGGTATAGACTAGTTGGGGAGACAAAAACAAGAAGGAGAAGAATATCAATGCAAGGGCAGACTATGTCCTCTCGCTTGGACCACGTTTTCTGCTAGATGAGGCATGGAATCATGTGTTAGAATTCATTGTGTTTTTTTTATTATGAAACCTCCCGAAGAATTTATCTCCATTCATTCATTATTTTTGTTAGAGGGCCTCTTCTCTCAGAGGTATGAATGTCATGAATGGATTCAATGATTGACATGATTTAATATAAGTGACTGATGGCTCAATACTGGTGTTCATTTTGGCAGAGGTATTTTGATTATTAAAGGTTGATATGCTCATTGCTATTCAATGGGTTTCTCTATTTCTACATGAATTACCTCCTCCTTCTCTCTGGTGTCTTCTCTTTCATCCTTCTCTCCAACCCACTCTCATTTTTCCTCCTCGTTGGGCTCCTAAGGGGGTGGATCTTCCTTTATCTATTTAGGAGGGAGCCCCTGGTTTTTCTCAATAGAACCTACAATGATCAGGAGGTGTTGGGGATCTTAACAATCCTTATGATTGTTATCATCTTTATGACATGCATTGGGCAGTGCTCATTTTGGTGTTGATGAGAGGGTTTATGTAAAGTTTGAATGCCATAGTTCTTAGTTGTTCAAGTCGAATCCTATTTTTTGTCTGTCAGAGGAGATAAACAAGTTGTTGGATTTGTTTTTGAAGGAGTGAGTGCATAGATCAAGTATCAAAGTTTTTTGGAATATTCATTCTATCATCTCCATCGTTGGTGTGGTGTTGATTGGCAAATAAAATCTCCCAAAATGGTACATAAATATCAAACACACTGATATTTAACAATTTTTGGCATGGAGTTTGTGAAGTAGAAGTTGCAAGTGAAGAAGAAGTTGAATCAAAAGCACAACAAAAGAGTAGTAAATTGACCATGCCTACATCAAATAAGGAGTGTGCCATATGGAAGGACATTAACAAGAAATCATAAGTCATTATTGTTGTGAAAATAAGTGAAGAGGTGAACTACCATATTGTTTCCATTAATGAATCCTATGGTACTTTAAAGAAATTAAAATATTTGTATGACTCTCACTCAAAACTGGAACTCATACAATTGTTGGTGAACCTCTTCAACCTAGAGTTGAAGAATGATGATCCCGTTGCTTTATATTCTGAGATAAAATACGTAATGCATTACATTGATGCCATTGGAGTGAATATAGACATTCCTCTCATAACCTTCATTAATTCCCTCTACCCTACATATTCTCACTACCTTGAGTCCCTACAAGCTAGTGGTTAAATGAAATCCATCACATCTGACACTTTGGTGAAGAAAATTGCAGAATGTGAGAAAGCCTTTGGAAAGAATTTAGCTCAATCCACTAGTGATACCATGTGCCTTGATCATAAAGGGAAGAATCAATCACATGATTCTTCTAGAGGAGAAGGCATTACAAGAGAAAGTGGAAGAAATAATTTCAGAGGCAAGGGGGGTAGACACAACCAAGGTGAGAGATCCGATCTTCACTGTGAACATTGCGTAAATAATGGGTCACATGAAGCAAAGACATGCAAAATCCCGAGAAGATTAAATACAAACAAAATCAGAAAGAAGACAAAGGTAAAACATCAGATCTAGCAAAAGGTAAAGCACCTAAATCTGGTCATTATATTGTTTTCCATTGTGATATAGGAGTAAATGAAGATTTGTTTAACACTTCATTTTCTTCTTGGAGATATGCATGACTTCTTGACATAGGTGCAACGTACCACATGACCTTCCAGAGATATTTTTTTGAATATTTCAATGACAATGTAAATGGTATAGTTTATTTTGCAGATAAATCAAGTCTCAAACCTTTGAGAATTGGCACCATCAAGCTTAAATTGCATGGACTCCCAAATTTTATTCTACATGATGTGCTCTATGTTCCTGAGCTGCGAAGGAACTTGTTGTCTCTTGTGCACATCCGACAACGAGGCCACTCTATTCATATCTTTGGTAGAAAAGTTGAAATAATGAATGCTTCTAATAACATGGTCATTATGATTAGAGTGGAAGATGGAAGACTGCTAAAGTTGAAAGGGACATCTGCTCATTCAAAAAATTATGCATAACTCTCTCATAACGATGAAGGTACAATTCCATCTAGTCCCTTGTGGCATGCTATATTTGGTCACATTAATTATGCTAACCTTTGTTTGTTGAAAAATAATGGTGTTTCTGGTTTGCTTTCTATTCCTAGGAATTTCAAGAAATGTGATGTTTGTATCCTTGGAAAACATAAAAAACAACCATTTCATGATTCTACTTCCAGAGCATGTAGAAAACTTGGAATGATACATTCTTATTTGTGTGGCCCAATTTCTGTTTCATATGCTAATGGAAATAAATATATTGTATCTTTTATATATTATTACTAAGATGTTTTGGGTGTACTTGTTGAAAGACAAATCACAAGATTTTGAAACTTAAAAAAATAATTCATGTATGGATCCAAAATGAAGCTCGGTCGCATATTGGCTCTCTTCGTACTGATAATGGAAGAGAAAATACATCTAATGAATTTGAAAAATATCTTTATCAACATGGGATCAAACATCAGACCACAGTTCCATACAATCCTCAATACAATTGTGTAGCTAGAAGAATGAACAAGACTATCCTAAATATGGTTTGTTCCATGATGTTTTTCAAAAATGTGAAATTGATATTTTGCGTTGATGTAGTTATATGTGAAATTTATGTGAGAAATAGGTGTCCATCTCATGCTCTTGGAAACAAGACTCCTTATGAAAAGTGGCATGACCACATTCCTTTGGTGAGGCATCTCAGGGTCTTTGGTTCCACCTACTATGCCTTGATTCCTAAGGAGCAAAGAAACAAGATTGAGGAAAGGAGTTGGAAGTGAATCTTCTTGGGGTACTCAAATACCACCAAGGCATATTGTATTTATGATGAGTTAATCAAGAAATTCATTATTTTCAGAGATGTAATTTTTCTTGAATCCTTCAAGAATGACAATACTGTTGAAAGGTAGCTTGACCATCTGGATAAAATCACTCATGTAAATACATATCACAAGTTTTATGATGAGATTCCACATCTTGAAGGGGGGATCCCTATATTGGTTCAATCTTTGGAATCTCTTTTTGAAGCACTGTATCCCCCTCATGAAGAAGTTCCAACCACTTCATTAGAACCTAAAGTTCACTTGGATGATGTGATTGAGAGGATTGAAGGGTTGAGCCTTGATGATAATTCAACACCTTCTCAATCAACCAAACAACCTAGACCATATCAGAAAGGCCCACCAAAATGGTTCATAAAGGCACTTGAAAGTGTTCATCCTGATGAATTCAGAAAGATAGGAACCATAAATTCAAGAAAAAAAATGGAGGTGATGTAGATAATTCAAATTCAGGTGATGTAAATGATATGAATGTTTCATATGATTGTGATTTGAATTTATCTACTAACTTTGAACTAATTTTATTTGAATAAGCCACTTCTCATAATGAGTGGAAAGAATCCATGCAAAAGGAGTATGATTCTCTCATCAAGAATGGGCCGTGGAAGTTGGTGGACCCTCCATTCAGAACCAAACCAATTGGATGCAAGTGGGTGTTCAAGAAAAAGTACAATTCATATGGATCACTTGACAAGATCAAAGTGAGGCTCATGGAAAAAATATTTGAACATAAAGAAGGTATTTATTAGAGGAGACTTTTGCCCCAACAACAAAATGGGATACCATTCGTACTCTATTTTCCTTGGCATCACATAATGGAAGGAAATCTCACCAAATAGATGTGAAGACTACTTTCTTGAATGGATAGTTGAAAGAGAATATCTTCATGTCTTAGCTAGAAGGTTTTGTTGTGAAGGGAGAAGAATAGAAAGCATGCAAGCTCATCAAATCCTTATAAGGCCTGAAACAAGAACCAAAATCCTGGTATGAAAAGATAACTTAACATCTTCTAAAATTGAATTTCAATCACTTCAATATTGATGATGCAACTCTGTTTGTCAGGAAAGTTGGAAAAAATGTTGCATATCTCATAGTGTATGTATATGATCTGTTGATAATAGGGAACAATGAAAGTTGTTAACACATAAGATTGTGTGGGTCAAAAAATTCACCCTGGTTTTGTTTTTCGAGTCATAAGATTTATAGGACATAGGTTTTGAGTCTTTAAGTTGTAATCATAAAGTCAGATTTGGTTTCAAAATGAATAAGGTTATGTCTAGCCTTGGTCTAAAGTTTGAGCTATGTTTGAGTTGG
>JASDQU010737359.1:34185-46174 GCA_032191745.1 Picea mariana | reverse complement strand
GGGATACTTCTGGACTATGTCGGAAAGTGTCTCACTGTGATATGCCACTGGATGCCCATGTTGAGTAAGGACTACCCCAATAGCATAGTCAGAGGCATCTGTCTCGATCTCAAATGGTTGTTGCAAGTTTGGTAATGTGAGCACTAGTGCAGAGCAGATGTGTTGCTTCAACTCTCTGAATGCCTTCTATTGAGATTCATACCAAAAGAATTTTACTTTCACTCCTTCCTTGGTGACTTGACTCAAGGGCCAAGTGATATGAGAGAATCCCAACATGAACCTGCGGTAGAAATTGGCAAGACCCAAAAATCTGCAGAGCTCTATTAAGGTGGTTGGGGTTGGCCAATCCCGAATGACTTGGATCTTTGCTGGATCCACATGCAACCCCCGCTCATCAATAATGTATCCTAGATACTGAACCTGGGTCATGCCAAAAGTGCATTTCTCCAAATTGGCACACAACTTGTGTTGCCGCAGTGTTTGGAGGACCCGTCGGATGTGGTGGAGGTGCTCTTCCCAAGTCTGGCTGAAGATCAGAATGTCATCCAAGTACACCAGTACAAATGAGTTGGTGAATGGATGCAAGATGTCTTCCATTAGCCTCATGGAAGTTGCAGGGGCATTCGTCAACCCGAAAGGCATGACCAGCCATTCAGAAAGGCCCTCCTTGGATTTGGAGGCAGTATTCCACAAGAGGGTTCAATTGGTACCTGGTGATACCCATACTTCAAGTCGATCTTGCTGAAATATTTTGCCCCCTTGAGTTGGTCCACAAGGTCATCAATCCATGGGATCGGGTACCTATTCCGGACAATGATCTTGTTCAACACACGATAGTCAATGCATAGTCTCCAAGTCCCATCCTTCTTCTGCACCAACACGATCGGGCTCCCACAGGGCGATGAAATCGACTGGATGTGACCTTTCTACAACCACTTCTGAATCTGCCTCTTGATTTTGTCATCCTCCAAACAAGGCGCTGATAGATTGGTTCATTGAGCAGCAACGCACCTGGGGTTAGATCGATGGGGTTCTTAACCTGACAGTGTAGAGGCACCCCTGCGAGGGAGGTGAAGATGTACTCGTATTCCTCCATGACCTAATCCATTTGTTGTTGTCATGCAGAGGGGCCCTGTATGGAGGTCATGGCCACAGTCTTCTTCTTTCCATGAGGGCGGATCATCAGGAAAACAAATTTTCTGGTTTTGGAAATGAGCTTACTGTATTTTTTTGCAGTAACCAAAGAGATGGTGGTAGGTGGTGCTATCTTTGGTATCCTGTACAAATTATTGCCCAAAGTGATAATAACAACACGAGGCTTGGACCCATACACAACATGTCGCTTCCACAGGTACAGTTGGCCTAATAATACATCAAAAACATCAAGAGGAGCAATGTCACATAATACCTCATCTGTGAAGGGCTTGATGATGTAGGGAAGGCAACATTGTTGGTTGACACGAAGGTCCCATCCTTGGTGCAACCACCCGATGGTGTATGGTTGTGGGTGTGCTGTGGTTGAAAATCCCAACTGCTTCATGACGTCTACCAAGATGAGGTTCTTCTGGCTCTCGCTGTTGACAATGAACTGCAACGGGGAACCCTTTACCCACATCTTGGAATGGAAGAGATGCTCTGCCTCTTCTGGATGTTCTGGTTCCTCCTTCTAGATCATCATGGTGGAAATGGTGGCATTGGGATCCGCATCGATAATTTGATTCCCCCTGTCATTCCCCTTTTCAGGTTCTGGTTTAGAGTTGAAGCATGCATTCAATTCAGAAGCCTTCAACTTAGCTACCAGTGACTGCTTGGCCTGACACTCACTTGTGTTGTGGGTGGAGCTCTTATGGAACTCACACCACTTCCCCGTGTGCTTTTTTGGATTTGTGGTGTTGTTCTTTGCTTGCGGCTTTGGTGGGTTGTCCTTGGCTGCCCTGCCTTGGCTTGGTCCTTTGTTCTGCATTTTGGGGGTACCTTTCCTTTGCTTCTGATTCACAGACCCAAAGTCTCACTTCTTCTATTTGAACTTTTGCTCAATCTTGGTAGCATATCGGTATGCCGCACCAAGCGAGGAGATGTCGAGGAACTCCATTTCCTCCTGAATGTATCTGTGTATACAACTGCGGTACTTTAACACCAAGTGTTTCTCTGAAGCTTTGATACCCAACTTTGTGTGTAGGGTATGAAACAAATTCGTCACCTCATGCACATCTTGGTCCCTTTGCTGCCGCAACGTAGTCCATTGTATGTATTTGTCCTCATAGATCCCCACAGGATAATATTGTTCCTTGATGGCATCTCATAAATAATTCCAAGTGGGTGCGACCGAGAACATAGAGGGTTTCCCCTCGCCCTGTTGCTCCCAATAGGTTTCCCACCAGTCCTTGACATGGGGGGCAGCTTTGAGGAGTGCAAAAATAATCCTTTCTCAGTCAGAAAAGTCATGAACTGAGAAATATCCTTCTAATAGATTCAACCATCTATCTACAACATATGCATCTATTTGTCCCTCAAATATGGGAATGTCAAAGTTTACTTGTACCTTAAAAGGAGTGGCGCCTCCAGAGTGGCTGTTGGATGTATATGCACTGCCAGTGGGCATCCGTTGAAGGATCTGGGCAAAGTTGTCCATCATAACGTTCCTTTGTTTCTCGAGGGCCTCCTCGAGCAACATTTTGATAGGATCTCCTACTCCCTCATATTTCTTTTCTTCCCCCATGGGCAGTTGTCGGGGTTTGCGAGGCTGATCTTGCAAAGGTTCAACCAAATCGAGCCCTAACTCCTTATATCCCGACCTAGTTGAGGACATGAAAAGAAGGATCGAGAACGAGAAGACTGCTCTGATACCACTGATCTAGATTTATGTAGGAACATAATGAAATACATAAATACACATAAACACAGAAATGTAGTGGAAATAAGACTTCATTTCATTAATAACAAATGACTGAAATATACTTACAGACATAATGGAAATAAACTAGCTAGGGCGTTGGTAGCTTATCTCTGAGAAGAGATGTGGCAGCTACTGGCATATGACCTGTGTTACAATGAGGCTCGAAGGCCTATTATTATTGAGAAACAATGGAAAACCCTAAACATCCAAAGACCTAACCCTAGGAAATGAAACGCCAAGACTATGGGCCCCATTTGGGTAAATTGATACATCAACTTCCCAGGGACGTAACTTTGGCATACGATCTCCGTTTGACGCGCTCAATACCTCGTTAGAAAGATCTATACGAGGAATACAACTTTTGTGTGAGAAACATTGAAATTCTTTCCATGTTGTTCCCCGTTTTCTCAAAAAACGTCATTTAGGGCCTCAAAACGACTCCAGAAGTTTGGGACTCGAAAAATTGCTAAAAATAGTAAACTGTGCGGAAACTGAAAAACTGAAAGAAGCAATGGCGGGGGTCCAAGTGGAATAGGTGGGTGGCCACCAATATCCACCTGGATCATGGTGGGACCAAAATAAATCCAAGAAATGGAAGATCAAATGAAAACAATAAAAAAAAGAATCAAGGAAGCGCAGGATCGACAGAAGAGTTATGCCGATGCGCATCGTGTCGACCGTAGTTATGAAGTTGGTGATCAAGTCTTATTGCAGGTGAAATCACACAAGAGTTCGATCAATTTTGGAAAGGGTGATAAAATCTCTCCTAGGTTCGTGGAACCCTTCGAGGTTGTGGAAAGGAAGGGTCCTGTGGAATATCGACCAGCCTTACCTTATTCTTTGAGGTGTATGCACAATGTTTTTCATGTATCTATCTTGAGATATTATGTTAGTGATCCTACACATGTGATTGACATTAGTTTCTTGCAGGTATCAGACGAAGGTGCGCTCACGGCGGAGCCAATCTGCATTTTGGACCATTGCATTCGACAACTACAACGTCGAACAGTAGGTCAGGTCAAGGTCTAGTGGGACATCTATAATCCATATTAGACAATCTGAGAGGACGCATATGATATGCATCAGCAGTTTCCATTTTTTTTTGATAGCTAGACTTATGAAGATTGTGAGATATTTTATTTCGGCACTTATATAATTTGAAACTTCGGAACGAAGTTTAAAACAAGAGGGGGTGTATGTAACATTCTGCTCTTGTGCACACCTGATTGGAATTATTCTTTGAGGACACTTGCATGCAAGTGATCTGACTCATTATATGATTGAATGTTTCGATTATGGATCATGATGATGTTGTGGATTGGATGATATGTTATTTTATGATATTTATATCGACATGTGCTATTGACTAGTTTTCCTAAGTGTGCAGGACTCTGGATCGATTGAGGATGTCGAGGGCATCGACGGACCTCCTTGGACTCTGGATCGAGTCAGGGAGTGGGATGCTATGGTTTGAGTGTATTTTTTGATATTGCATATGTGACATATGCCTATTATATTATGATGATGATTTTGGATCACTGACATGTTTCATTGTTGGATGCAGACTGAGGACAAATTGCTAACTAGACTCACATTTGGAGTAAAGGGGTCACTCATGACAACCAGAGATATTGAGGGAGAGGTGTGGCAACAACCCTGGCACAACCTACTAGCACTCCTTTCGTGGCTCGAACTGTAGGTTAATGATTACCTAGTTCAAGAGATCCATAATGTCGTGAGGCCAAAATGTGACAGTCGCTCACGATGATTCTAAGGGGTGAACAATAAGGTAGGGTCCTTATTCCTTAGAAGCCCTTAGTTTCCCACAAGGTCACTTGACAGAGTATTGACTCCAGGGGTTTGACGTCTACCAAAATTAGTTAAAAGGAAAGTGGAACCCTTGGATCGCGTAGTGCGTCTTGAAGGGTGCATCGCGAAAATAAAACATGAATGCAAGTGAGTGACACCCTTGGAGCACGTAGTGCATCTTAAAGGGAACAACATGATTTTAACACTGGTAAGTTATTGAACTTAGTACCTAGAAAACCATGTCTCCTTAGGATTTGGCCATCCTTAAAATGAATGTTGCGTGAGTAAAGATTATTTTTTTTTTCCGAGTTTAGTGAATTTAAAATCGTAGGTCTAAGTAGGGCTTGTGAACAAAAAAGAAACTAAAAGGGAATTTAACCAAGGGGGGGACGAAGAAATTTCAAACATAAATAATTAAATTAAAATTTTAATTAAGGATTGAAATATTTAAAAGTTTAATTGATGGCTAAGAACAAACTTGCTAATTCAGAACCTAGACCAAAAGGGGAAACTCAAAGAAAAGGGGAAACTTAAAGAAAAAGGGGATTGTGGAACATAATAAGGAATCTAGTCTTAGGAACTTTCTAATTTTGAACTCAACTAGGATTTAAGAAAGGCGTCAGTCATTTGAGAAGTGTAAGGGAATAAAAGGGACATCGAGGAGCATTTTTAGGAATGCTTTTAGGCGGGTGAGGGAAATAGGAAATTTTAATTATTTAATTAAATAAATTCTGGTGCAACTAAAGGATAGGGTGACAAGTGTATGGGGGAGAATTTTCCTAATTTAATTTTTAATAAAAAGAATTTAATGAGGGTTGGGCAACTAATCACTAAGAAAACTCTATAAAATGAATGGCGGAGGAGGAGATGGATCATGTCTGGTATGCATAAGGTTATGCTGTTGGATTTTACTCTTGACTAATTTTTCTTGTGGGAGTTGGGATACCCAACTTGGATTGGAGTGGTAGCTCAACCTTGTAAGGCAAGATTGGGGCTAGTTTTATCTAGTTTATGTGCGTGGCCCCTTTGCGGCTTGGGGGGATCAGGGGGGATGAGAGTACCCCTAGTGTTGGTTGGGAGGTACCGGTGAGGTCTCAACGGTTAGCAAGAAGGAGCTGGTGGGATCGCAAGCGCGGGACAACGACTTCAGATTCGTCATCGTCGGTTACGATATTGTATTGAGTTTTTCTCTGCCATGAATTACTTTCAATTTTCAATGATGGTTAATGAAATTGGTTTTCTTTATGCATATGTAATTAATATCAGATTTGACGATCTTGGATCAAACTCTGCTTTTGGTGATGATGGATTTATTATTTTATCTGCTTGCCTCCGACTTACCCTTATGCCCAGACTTTTGCTCACTCTCCTTTTCTTTTTACCTCATCCATTATGGAGTTTCCCTTTAGGATATTTCCTCAGTGAAGATTCCTTCCACTGTGTTTACAGATCTCCTTCCAGATGAAGATCTGGTGATGTTCTTTGGAAAAGAAAAGAAACGTGTTTCCCTGGGTTATTTTTGAGTTTTTTTTCTTGGCTGGAAGTTGTGTGAAGGCCGACGTATCTTTTAACTTTTACTTTGATTCACCGCGGACTAGTCGCACCTGGAACCGTGTGCATACCCCTTTCTCAACCATCGTCCGTGTTGCAGAACTCACTGCTCTCCCACCGTTAAAATCTGTGCTCTCAACGAATATGGGATAAAACTGAACATGTAGGATGAGTGTCCACCGTTTTGTGATTATTGTCCATGGAAATACCTCTTGTGAGCTTAAGCTTCTATCCTTATTGCGAATCATTTAATTTTTTTTTTCAAAGTAGTTAAATATCACATTCTCATCTCCAACAGTAGTGAATCACAGACCAGAGAATAAAATGAATCCTTGTGACAAGAAATTAAATCATGATCGACCTTACTTCTTATAAACTTAAAAAATAAATAAAAAGGAGCCCATTCAGAATTTGTCGTAGTAGATAAAAGTATCACTCTGCAGTTCAACCCCTTCAGTCTCAGTTCATCCTTGTATCAAAACACCTTGGTGATAACTAACTTTGCTCACGGAAAGTTTACAAACATTGCTATCCCTTCAACGATTACTTCCTTACATTTGTACCTCCCTATGCTTTAGTTTCTAGACCAGGGTTTGCTATAAATTTTCCCACGAACATCTACATTCATCCTCAGAATGATTTTACCGACCGTATTTTGAGATAGAATTGAATTCTAATGGAAGCTGTATCTGCCAAGTTAGAGGCGCTGCCTGATCTCACGGATTACTCCGCGCAAATTTTTCAAGGAACCTGCGCTCTTTTCTCAACATTGATCATCTGTGTCAGAGATTCCAATAGCCCTTATGTCTTCTTCAAACCACCTTCTCTCCTCTCTCAAGTTAAAACTGGCATTTAAACTCACCTCACACATTTCTCGGAGAGGTTTCCTTTATTGGATACTTTCGGTACTCTGTCTTTCACCTTTCTAGCGGATTCAGGGGCTACACTATCTCCAGATTGATTTAATCCTCTGCGTTTGATCATAGTGATAAATATATATAAATATCTGTTGCGTTTCGCTGACTTGAGATATCATTTTTTTTCATGCCGTAATAGAGTCGCCTGTTGGTAGGCTCCCTCCTCGTGGGTTGCACCATGTGTTGTCGTGACCTGGGTTTTCCTTCGCAGAGGAAGTTGATTGCTGGAATCAACTCCATCCTTTTTCTATTCTATTTTCCTTCATAGATGTTGCCACCTGACACTTAACGATCAACACATTGAAAGGTGGTTGAGGGATTCATTGAGCTCCATTCTATCTAATTCCGTGGAAGGTGGCGATTTCCTCCTTCCCCTACGTTTCCAGATTTAGATCTTATGGTTCGAATTAATGAGATTTAATTCCCTTGATGACCCATGATCGAGACCTGTCAGTCAATAGTAATTGAGCGTAGGGGCTCGTTGCTCTTAGAGTCCCCTCTCGACAGTTGGAAAGAAAGAAAGAAAGTATTTTTAACGTCCACGAGGCTAAAAATAGCCTATGGGACAAATTGTTTTTCCATCTGACTTTTGTATTCGGCCCTTTTCCTGTGAAGTTTTACAATAATCGCTCCCAGCTTCTCAACACACTCTTTGCTGAATAGATTATCCAAAGAATTAGCTGCCAGAATATCTGCATAATTTTCCCTGCTGTCTTTGAGGGCTTCACATTCTAAAATGAATTATTTTTTTGTTTCCACTTTTCCGGACGAGCACATAATACATACTCTTTCTGCCCACCTTTCTTTGGCCTTTTCCAGCGCCCTGTTTCACAATGGAGTTGATGAGAATTAGTCCTTAATTGAGCAATAAGAATTTTAGATCTCCAAGAAATATTGGCCCGTATGTACGCCTTTTGCTGATGGTTATGAGTGGGGTTAAACTCTTCAATGTAGTACTTGTTCTTTCTCCCTAGCTCTTTCTCCCAAGTATGTTTATGAAACTTATCCATAACAAAATTTTTTATCTCTTTACTCTTTGTAGGACACATGCTCAAGCAAATGCCCCATTTACTAAGCCATTTGTTATTTTACTGCATCCAAGTCTTCTTTCTTTTGCACAATCTGTCACTAAACACAACCTTAGGCCATTTGCCCTGTTCCATTTTCTCAATTTTTTTCAAATACCTTATGAATCCCACCATAGCAATTGCTTCAATAGGGGCAACCCCTGTTTCACTTAACACGATAGCATAAGGAACTGCACTTTTAATTTTGAATTTGTTTGTAATCAACCGCTTCTGAATTTTATCAATTTGTTTCCACTGCATATCAGTTGTGCTACTGGCCCATAGTTCACAACCGTAGAGGATCACCGGAATCACTAGAAGCCCAAAAAGAGTTATAGTGGTTTTCTAGTCCCACAACTCTGCCTCTCTACCTCTGTTTTATTTCCTTTCCTTAATCTAGATCTTTTGCCTTCGAGCTATTTCTCTGCAATCACCCCTACCATTTGAGTTTTTCAGATAAATTATCCTAAGGGTGTGCCTTTCCAGCTGTGCGTTTGGGATTAAAAGAAATGATGGGAATTGATGACAGTAGCAACCCTTTTTCTCAGAACTTTATTTAGTTGACTATTTCCAGTTTTTAAAATATAATTAAAAAAAAATTCTCATTGCCATTATAACTGAGAAGGCAAGTGGGGAAAGGTTTTCGGTTAATTTAATTCTGTGGCGATTCTAATTTTAGAAATTAAATTTAGTGGTAATTATAAAAGAGAATGTAATTTAGAGGAATTTTTATTACAAGTCGAATTCCTTTCAGATAAGTTCCTTTAGTTACTTTTGAAAATGGATGGTATGATTCCAACTTATTGTTAAGTTGTTTTCTTTATAATCATATCTTAAGAAGATTGTAAGACTCACACTTGTTACCAGGTTGATTCCTTATATTATTTAAAAATGGATGATTATTAATTTATAATTGTAGAGGGGTTAACTTCTAGTGGTGATTTTATCCTTATGAACTATAGATGAACTATAGATCCAATAGGACCATACCTTATATTTCTATTCAACTTAAATTCTATAATAATGGCTATAAGAAAATAAATGCTCATGGGATCACTTGGTTATTAAAGGTTTTGTTGGTGATCTACTTTAGTGAGTGATAGGGATTATTTATAATAATGACTTCAATAAATATTTCATTTAATGATTTCACCTTTATCAAATTAGGTTAATCATTCAGAAGAGGTTGTAAGGTGATTTGTGCATTTAAAGGTAATGCTTGTGGTTACCATGCGTAGATGATTAGCTTGATCTTAGTAGGGTGATTTCTTTTAGATTTCTTATAATGAAGATTGAGACCTTATGTGCAATGAGTTTTATGACATGCTTGTGGTTTAGAGATGGTTTATGTGTACGCCGTAGTTTACCCTTGCGTGGTCACCATGTGGCGATATGACTCCATATGCTTGTATTATTGCACGCATTGATCGACAAGCGAACTTGTTAACCTGGCATGGGATCTTGTGTTACATAAATAATGATGTCGTCTGTTTTAATTAGTGAATGATTTAATCGTGCGCCTTGGAATTTTCGAGTTACATGATTTGGTTTACTAGAATGCTTGCACTTGGATATTTGTTGATAGTGTTCTTTAGCTTAGTCATTTATTTCCTGTCGGAGTCAATGTTCGTAAATTGATTCAAGCTTCTTGGTGCGCTATTATGCTATTCCCTTCATGTATATGTTACTGGTGTTGTCCTTCGTTGATTTCGTCAAGTCGAGTTGTTGTGATTGTATTTGTCTTTACTTCCTAATGCAAAAAAAAAAAGTTTTTTTTTTTCCTGTTGTACGTCGTTTGTGTCATAACGGTCGGGGTCATTACAGAGTACTTATGAATTCACCTACATGCTTCATACTTCATGCATTTCACATCATCATCATACCCTTAACTCTCATGCTCCAATGCCTCTCCTTACTTCATAACCTAGACATAGTTTCAAACCCTAGTTGGATTTAGCATCCATTCCCTAGCTAACCTCATAACATCATTCCCATAATATAATTCCAAACTACAACATCACAACCTCAAAAAAATGCACTTTGTTACATCATGGACCTTAGTCCTTCATAGCACACCCTTAAAAACACCAAGAAAACTCCTCTTGCACTCCTTTAGACCCCAAGAATACTCCCCAACTCCTTTTGCACACCTTAGATCTCTTATACACTTCTACTTGCTCTTCTTGCTTGGATACACTTCAAATGTGCAAATCTATCTTGTATTTATAGTGTTTATGTGTTCACTTATGGGGCTGACTTTTAAAATTGGGTGGGCTGACCTATAAAACTGGTTGGGTCGACCTGTACTTTCTAGATGGGCCAACCTGACAAAATATTTCATATATCCTCATTCTTGTGGAGTTAGAGGGAGTTACATATATTGTTGGAAAGGACTTGGAATAAAATTTTCAACCATATATACTATTCTCCCATTTGAGCTAGATATTTAGAGTAAAAGGCCTTCAAATATAGGGTATCCAAACTGAGCATCAAAAATCCAAAAACAATATTTCCAACAATCTCCATCTTGCAATCTTTATTTTGGACATTTCTCTATGCATGGAAATAAAACATGAAAACATATACTAGAAAATTGTTTTAACGAAAATCAAATGCTTCAATCAATCAATCAAGCAATGCATGAAAGGAAACACACAAATGAGGACTAGAAAATGCATCGAAAATAAACATGTGTCCTACACTATTGCTCAAAGAGCTTATTTTAGATCAATTATGCATGGTTGGATAATATTGAACATGTTTAGTGAAATAACATAGTCAATGTAACCATCTGATGAGGTCTTCATTGTTGCAATATATTTTCATATTTCAGGGGGTAGATTGATCAAGGAGGTGTCATTCATATTTTAAGTAGAGGATAAAGTTTCTAGGTTCAAAGTAAAGTGATGACCTTGAAGTGAAAACTAGATACTTGGCTTAAATTGAATCATTGTGTTACAAACCTTCTCCATACAAATACATACAGGGCTGAAGTAATTAAGTAACAAAGGTMTTAAATTCATCTCCAACTATGGGCATTGTTGATCTTCCTTGTCACCCTTAATCAAGGGGTAAGAATAGTCTGAATGTTCATGACTCAAGGTTTTTATTCCTTGTTGACAACATTGAAACTTATTGTAATCTTTCCAACGTGTATTATGTGCTTCTTCTATGTGACCATTCTTCCTCAAGTTACCCAAAGTTTCACCTTCACCCTCTTTTATTCTTGCTCCATCAAGATCAACTGCCAAAGAAAATGTGAGGACCGTGTGACTACTCAAATCTTCATCCAACGTGTTAACAAATTCATTCCTAGGATGCTTAGGGTCCTCTACATTATATCACTTGAGATTTTCCCTATTTAATTTCATAAAGGTGCCATCACAAGTGGGGATAGTAGCATATGAAAGATCCATCTATAAAGAATCCCCACTTGAGAAGCATTTTTTCTTGACAAAAGCATCCCCCAAGAGTCCAAGATATCAATGAAAACAATGTCTATCAAGATTTCCATGTTTGGATACATATTCAATCTTACAACCAAATTATTTATCACACGAAGTACTTCTACCTCGCTTCTATCCATGGCACAAATGTTATGGTCTTGTTATATTGAGGCATAATTGATGTATTATTGTTATAGGCACTACATTGGTTGATCCCCCTGAATCCAACATAAAATTGTGCAATAATAAGTAGTTGACTTCTAAATATAGGTAAAAGGGGTTATATCTTCCATTCAATCCTCC
>JASDQU010737359.1:16171-34026 GCA_032191745.1 Picea mariana | reverse complement strand
TTTTAGCAGTTTTTACTTCCGGGGCCATTTTGAGGGCCTAAATGAAGGTTTTTCGGTATCGAGATCTTCAATGATAATCAAAGGCATAATTGAGCCCCCAAAATGAATCTTCTCAACGATACCTTTCCAACGGGTTATCACACGCCTAAAATGGAGATCGTATGCAAAAGCTACGACCCCGAGAAGTTGATGTACTAGCTTACCCAAACGGGCCCCACATGACTTTTGGTGTTTCATCTCCTAGGGTTAGGTTTTTGGATGTCTAGGGTTTTTGGCATTCTTTCTTATTGTAAAAAGGGCCTTCAGAGCCTCATTGTAATCGGCTTCTGGCGAATGTGCACTGCTGTCACATCTCTTCTTAGATATAAGCCGCCACCATTCCAACATACTTGTTTTCGTTGCATTTTACAGTTTCATCTTATTTCGTTATTGAATAGAAAACCAGTTTTACTGTATCTCTGTTATTTTGTGTTAAGCACCTGTTAATAATCTGTATTCATTTCATTCTGCTCATAAAATCTTGATCAAATCCCCACTTGAGAAGCATATTTTCTTGATAAAATCATCCCCCAAGAGTCTAGGATATCAATGAAAACAATGTCTATCAAGATTTCCATGTTTGGATACATATTCAATCTTACAACCAAATTATTTATCACACGAAGTACTTCTACCTCGCTTCTATCCATGGCACAAATGTTATGGTTTTGTTATATTGAGGCATAATTGATGTATTATTGTTATAGGCACTACATTGGTTGATCCCCCTGAATCCAACATAAATTTGTGCAATAATAAGTAGTTGACTTCTAAATATAGGTAAAAGGGGTTATATCTTCCATTCAATCCTCCTTTTTCCATGGTTTGCAAAATTATGGGTGTATATTTGGAGGATTCTTCTTTCCCTTCATCAAACCCAAGAATGTATCCAACCTTCTTCCTTTGTGATGGTATCATTACAAAATCTAAGGGATTGGAATATGAGATTTGACAAAGTAGGAATTTAAATCAACATTGATATCTTCACAATTGGTGCTTGATTATTTTGAAGTTGAAGCTTCATTTGAACCCCTTGTAGGTTGAATTAGTTTCTTTCCCTTTAAGATCATTTGAGGTTTTGGATCTTGAGTGATTTGGTTTTGTGGACTAGCTACAATTTGTTGGGTTGGAGGATCTTGGGGTTGTGGTTGAACTTGCTTACACCTTTGTTGGTATGTGACCCAATCCTTTTCTCAAATCCTTCTCTTTATTTCTTCTTGAGAGGGTTTAGGAGCTAGATCTTGAGCAATGGTGGCTTGGTCAAGACTCTTCCCCCTTGGTTTCTAATTGGATACATTGTTGATCATATTAGGTAACTCATTCGCATAATTGTTCAAATCACTTGGTCCCTCCTCACTTACCAGTTGAGTAAACTCATTAGAAATCAATAAGTTTCTTGTTCATGTGGAACATTTTAAGGATCACACCATGGTGAAGCTCCTTGGTATATCACATTGTTTTCCTCTAGAGGGTTGGAAACCTTTTTATTTTGATCACATTGAGGTTGTCTAGGTCTATCCCAACCACCACATCCTCTAGGTTGAAACCTGTTTTGTTGGGCTTTGATTTCAAAGATAAGTATCTTGTTTTGTATGGCTTGGTTTTTTTGTTGGAGTGTCTTTGTTTGTTTAGAAAAACTAGCTTCCGTCCTCTTCATAGTATCAGATAGAAAATTCATCATCTCATTATCAGAACTATTAGTGTTGAAAACATTCTTCTTGGGTTCACTCTTAGTCTTAGAAGAGATTACTTGGTTTGATGTTCCAGAGGCAATAAATTTATTTTCAACCTTGATGGCATCTTGTTGGTTAGTTGCAAGGGTTTGGGGGTCTTGTTGTCTCAAAGGAAAAGCCATGTATCCATCAAAAGAATCCAAGTAATAAATGAGGATTTCTTTTTCTAGGGGTTTGATATTCTAATTCAGTTTCTAGACAATTTGAGTAAATCTTTTGTTAAATTCCTCTATAGTATCATTTTCATTTTTCTTGGTTGTACTAAGGGAAACCAAAAAAATATGTTATTTCTTTTCTCACCCCATTTTTCCATAAAAGCATTCTCTAACTCAACAAAATTGCTAATGTTGTTGGCCGATAATGATATGAATCAATCATAAGCACCATTCTCCAAGAAAAGTGCAAATAACCTCATTTGTACATCCTCATGTACTACTTGATGCATACTAGTCAGCCCCTTGAATGCTCTCTAATGATATTTTGCCAAAACATCATTGTTTCCTTAGAAGAGTAGTAATTTTTCAATGGCCTTTTCTGGGAGGTCGTGAGGGTAGCCTTGAATGTTGGTGAAATTTAAAGGAATGTTCAACTCAATAAGCCAATCTCCCATTATGATTTGAGTATGTTTTACACTAGCACTCTCAAATAAATATTGGATATCTTCAACAACAAGAGAGTCTATGTAATCTTGAAAGATTGGGGATTCCTTGATCCTATGAACTCGTTGGTGGAAGTATCTTTCAGGATCTTAGATCAAAGGAAAGGTGCCTCTAGAGGATTTTCTCATGGAACATATCCTAGAAATGGGTTCTTCTTATGGAGTTGCTAGATAAGCTTATCCAAATTTAATCAAAGGTTTAATCTAATGAATTCTAGACACAAGAAGTGGTCTTTCTCCCTGGAAACGGTGCCAAAATGTTACTACTCAAACTCTTGTAAGAGGGAAAGTCTTACCCTCTTTCAGAGAGCCTGTGGGAAACCACTAGGAAAATCACCCATTGTCACCTCACTATCCTTGTATCTCACTTTAAGGTTGAGGAAGAGATTTCCTAACCTAAGGAGGGTGTTCCAAACTAAGTCCTTAATCTCTTCTAACTTGACTCATCAAAGATTTTATTAATTCGATATTACCCACTCTCATGATACAAAACAAACTTGGTGCGTGAAAGGGAAAATCAAATAATTAATATAGACCAATATTTAAAGGTGTTTATCTTAGACCAATGTTCTCATTCATATGAATTTTTTTTTCTTGGAAACTAGACAAAATATTTTTTTCTCAATGAACCGTAGAACCATAAGATGCCATAAAGATGTTAAAAAAGTATCCAATTACACAATGACAAGTGACCATGAAACCATAACAATTTGCATTATTTATCCACCATATCATTATCATGATCAAGGAATTGTATGCCAAGAGTTCAATGTGATTGCAATGATTAGACAAAGGAAACACCACATATATTGTTGTTATCAAGAGTAAAAAAGACAACAAATTTGTATCATTTTAACGATGAACATGATTTGCCTTAGGAAATAAACAATGGTCAGGTCTGTGTTCAATATATTAGATTTTATCATGCAGAACTACTCAAAAATCATATTAAAGGTACACTATGCCATTGTGTGTTGAGAGAGGATTGTAACCAGTAAACAATGACCCATTCCAAGAGTCTTTACCATAGTGTATTAGGATCGATTATTACCATGAAAAGTTATAACCATTGTACAATGATGTAATCAAGATGTTCTAAGAAGTGAGATGTAGACCAAAGGGAAATGCATTATACTAAACAACTTGAGGATCAAGGAGATAAAGTAGAATTAAAGGAATGTTCCCCACAATGTTGTACTCATGAGAAACCCTAATGTAGCATACCCAAACAGTGATAAAAAGAGAAAAAATATTTGCAACAATTTATCCAAGGAAAATCATACCAAGCTTTGTGGACTTATGATATATTCTCCCAATTTCTTAAGTATGTTTAGATCACCTTAAGTATGATATATTCCCCCAATTGCTTAAGTATGTTTAGTAGGTTTGTTGGAGAACATACTTAAGTATCTTAGCCACCAATAACTGCTTTGAGCGGAAATCAACAGTGTTATGCTAGGGGCTCTTATGGAAGTCACACCACTTCCCGGTATCTTTCTTCATCTTTCCATTGTCCTTATTTGTTTGCGGCTTAGATTGGTTATCTTGAGGCTTTACATCTTTGTTCTTCCATTTTTTCTGCGGGTTGGGGCTTCCCTTGCAGACCACTCTAATACCACTGATCCATGTGGCATCCCTATCGTCGCCTAATGCATTATCATGGATCCCAAAGAAGTGACACATATCCCAATGTAGTACATGGATACCAAGAAAAATGGCAAGAATCTCAATGTTCATAGATATGGCCAATTATTAGTACATGAATCCCAAGGTGGTATCATGGATTCAAAGGCAATGTCACAAATATCAAGGCATGGTACATGGATTCCAACTCAAGGTACCCACTTGGAGTGGTAGTTCCAACTTCTTTGCAAGCCATTAGGTGATGTACATTTAGTGATATCTCTTAACACAACATGATAATAACGGTTAGTTTCAATATTTGCCTAAGTTTTACCAAGGGGGAACAACATTAACCCTTATACATGTGACAATTCTTAGGACAATGAGTATTTCCTAAATCCCTAGGTAAAAGGTAGGTGATGTGATGAATAATTATGGAAAGGGGAAGGGAAAAAACTTCATGTGATGACCCTCAAAATTATTTAATATGTTGTATAGGTCTTGTGATTTTGTTTCACTAGATTTCATGAGCTAGGATTTTATATAGGATCCTTTAAGAGGGAGCTTTAGCATCGAGTTACCTTTCCTTGGCACTATTTCTTACTACCCCTTTTTCCTTTTGTTGATAAAAAAGATGGTTTAATATATTTAAGATAAAATGACAAGGATAAATCCCCCTAAATTTTTAAAGAGGTGGTACTCTATCAATATTTCATACTTTACAAAGAAGACTATAAAAGACTAGGTTTTCATAAAATAAATATTCACATGAAAAGAAATCCTGAGATAGGATTGAGCTTATTGATGGGATGAGTATTCAAAACATGATACAAGACAATAAATCATAAATATAAGGAATCTAAAAAGATAACATTTTCATCATAACATGATCAAAATAACACATCATTGGAGAAGATAAGAAAATGGTATGCATTCACAGAGAACTTGACATGATTATTGCACTACAATAAAAAAATATTTTGATGGACAATACATTTGAAAACTCATGCTTTAAAATCAAAGTATGAGAAATCACTAATGTAATGCCCCGAATAGTTCTCTAGGGATCCTAAAAAAATATACAAATGTTTGTATTAAAAATGGTAATTCCTTAAATGCTCATGAAACGTAAAAGGCATTTGTCCTTCAAAGAGGATTGGGATTGGGATCCCATGGACCATGAAATTAAAGAAAGACCTGGAAGACAGAAAAGGAAAACAATTAGGGGTCAGTTTTTGGTTTTCACGGATTCTTAAACAAGAAAGGCTAGATGAATACCAATTGAAAAAAAGAAATAATGTGATTACTTGACTTACTATGATGGAAGGAAAGCTCTCACTATTTGCTTGTTGGGGTGATTTTTGTAGATTTCTCAGTGGGAGGTTTAGTGGAAGTTGTAACTAACTTTGGTTGATCTGGCTCAGTTATATTTATCAATGATTTCTTTAACCATACTTCTATATACTTTTGCATGGGAGAAACCGTTGTCTCATGTTTAATCTTAGCATCAAACAATTATTTCCCAATATCTCTATATCAAAACTGAGTTGGTGCAACATTTATTGAACCTGATTGTTCATTTTACATAATAAATCAACCACTTTTCTACTTCCTCTTTCGAGTATTCAATTATTTCATTGAATTCATTTGCCCATTCAACTTTTAAGGTATCCAAATGTTCTTGTAACCGATCCATGGAGATTAGAATCGAATCCATTATCAAATGTGGGCCCCTCAACTCTTTTGTCAAATCAACAAGTTGTAGAAATAAATCACCCCTTTTTCCATTTATGTTATCACATTTCTCAAGTAATTATTTTAAACACTGAATCATTTTTAATCTTCCAATATTAATTTGCCTTAATCTAATTTTTGATGGGATATTTTGTTCTCTCCTTTGCATGTCATTCATATTATATATTTTAGAAGATAATGTTCCAATAACTTCCTGGTAGATTTTTTCATCACTATCTAGGTGCTTTTGGAGATATTCTTTGAAATTTGTAATAAATGAAGAGAGTATAGTAGAACTAGTACCTAGTTCCCATATCTCAAAGATCAAGGAAATTCTTTTTTTCATATTCTCTCCAATGTACTGTTGGATGGTCATCAATAGTTTTGAATCACCCCTTATGTTGTAGCTATATTTTGGAATGTATTCCAAAGTATTGAGAGGTTGGATGGTAGCAATTGGTTCGATGAACAAAAGATTCAACTGTAAGGCATTCTCCAATTATTTTATTCTTTCTTTCAATATTTGGCTTTTTATTTCAACTTCATCAATTGAGAACTTGTCTGCTTCTCCAATTGCTTCATGAAATTTCATGATCTTTGAGGGTTTTAACCTGTGTAAATCAATCTCAGGGTCCCATTTCTAAACAACCTTTTTATTTCTAAGATTAATTTTTCAATCAACCATTTTTTTTATATTTCTTGTTGAAAGCAACATGGTGTAATGTGACAAACTCCTCTTCAAAAATTGTTGGCTCTTGACAAGCCAACTCTTGTGTTATTTCTTTGTTTTCTAACAATATCTGTGCGGCCCAATCAAGGTCTTCTTCTTCTGCATCTACTTCCATGTCTTCAGATTCAGGTACATGAATTTCTCCTTTTTGAGTTATATCTCTTTTCATCTTAAGTACAATAGGGGCGGTATGAGTTTTCCCAATGTTTCCTTTTAAGGTATTTTCATGTCCTCCACCACCAGAGTTTTTTGAATGGGAATTCTTTGGGCCAAGTATTTTTCCATGGGTTCAGTTTTTTGTTGAAGAATTCCTTTGTGAGACATTAGGTGAACTGGGTTTAGGGTTACCACTCCTCGTGGTCTGACCCTTCTATTTATGTTGATAATTACTGTTAATCAAGTTGTCAAGAACATCATTAACTTTGTCTAGGATGGCTTCTAGGGGGTTCTGGTTATCCCCACCTCCTTCTTTAAATTGGGTAGTCTTAACAAAGGATGAGCCATAGCTAATTGTGGACATATGTGTTGTAAACAAATCATTGGGGTCAAATCACGAGACTTCAGGGACTTTTCTTAGTTTGAAGTTATTAAAATGCTTAGCGAATTCATCGAGATGAGAAATGTTTTTAACAATTATTTCCTTAATTTTCTCAGGCAATGGAATGAACTTCATTTTCCTCTTCTTATTAAATAAGTGTTCCCAGAACTTATATTATTTACAAACTTCAATAACAAATAATTTATTTGACATATAAAACGAGAGTAAGGAGGATTTCTCCTCAAAGTTGTACAATCTTATGAAACTGAAATCATCTAGGGTTTCAAAAACCCTTTTTCCTGCCAAAAAGTCAACAACTTCGATATATATTCTTGATGTATTAGGACCATAGATGAGCCTTTTGAAAGTAGATAGGAAAGCATTATGAACTTCATAAAAAATATATGGAGCTTTGTGTTTCCATAATGCGGGATACCAAAATTGCACAGGGTCTCTACCAAAGTCAACACTCCCCAAATGAGGCAAATCTTTGAAGATATGGAAGTATGATATCTCGAAAATTAGGTATGATCTCATAAATAATCTATGATTTTCCCAAAAAATTACAAGTTGAAAAGAGACTTCGCTCAAAATAATTCAAGCCCAGTCAAATAAAATGTTCTCATGGATAGAGAGGTGCAAGACATACAATACATATCTTGGGACAATAAATGTAGATTCTTGGCCAATAATTTTGGTGAATAACCAGGTGAACTCTTTATAAGGGTATTTCAAAGAGCCTACCTCTATATGGGTGGAATTTTTAGAATATTCTGATGGCTTCAAAAGGAAATCGTCCAAGATATTTGTCCCTCCATGGTTGGCCTTTACAAAGGCGTCTACTTCTAAATTATTTAATATTGTAGTAGACTCGGGGAGCCTAAGAATCCTTCTAAACACTGTGGGCGCTAGAAAAATAGGAGTCTTCCCCTGCAACTGGATTTTTATTGATTGCATCTTTATGAAACATCCTCCAGACCGTTCTCCTCTGGAATGAGTTGAGATATTTGTGAGAGAGAGCCCAAGTGTTGGGTGTACATCAGACTCTGGACTGAGTTGTGATGACGTGTGGTCTCATGCTTTGTACTCCTCTGAAATGAATTGAGTCAGCTTGAGATGGTCTCCTTCCTTGTACTCCTATGGACTCAATTGAGTCGACTTGACATGTTACTCCAGATGGTACTCTTGTGTACTCAATTGATTGATCCGTTGAGTAGGACATCCTTGTGGCTGAGCACATGTGGACGTGTCCCTAGTGTCTAAGTATTAGTGGACGTGTGAGATCCTTGCTATATTGTCTGAGAGTGAGATTTTCTTGTAACCCTAATTTGTGATGTAAAGGGTACAAGTCGGCCCCACCATATGTGAAAGATAATTAATATTTGTGTAATGATTAATTATATTATTGAGTTATTTAGGTTGTCCCTATTGTTCAAATAGACACACCTTTTTTTGTGTCAATTGTTGTATAAATAAAGGTGAATCCCCATTGAGGATTACACACACTCACTTGTCATCTCAGAATTTCAGCAAGTGCATGTACAACTGAAGTGTGCACCTCTCTCGGGTGCTAGGTTCTAGGTTTTTGTAAGCACCCTCTTGTGTGCTAGGTCTATGGTGTTGGGGGATCTTCTCTTGAGAATATAGCAAAGGATTGTTTGGTTTTTCTTTTTTTGGAGAAGGGTTTTCCCAAGATACTTCTTGTGTTCTTGTGCATGGTTATTCTTCTTGTGATCTTGGTTATTGCAACACTTGTGTATGGTATTGTTGCATTGTTTATGGTACAAGTACATGCTAAATGAAATAAATGACATGTGCATGATATAAGAAATTAAAATTCAACATGGTTTCAGAGTAGAGTCCCTGAAGATACCATTGCATAAGCCATTGAAGAAGCCAGTTTCCCCCCCTTGCTGCAACTGCAAAAAATGGCTCCCCTTATTTTGCTAGTTTCAACACCTTCCACTAGAACGTTGGGGATAATTTTTGCATAGGAGTGTACGGCCTCATTCAGCACACCTTCAGAGACTCTCAGATTGAAAATCAAAGAACTTTTGATTTTTGACCCTAGGGTTTCTAGGGTTTGTGCAACTCATTGAAGGATTTTTGCATCTCACTAGTGTTCTTCTGACTTTCCAAGGCTTATTGTTGGAAGTCATAAGTCAAACGAAACCTATGGTTGCTATCCTAGCCTAGCATTTAGGGTTTGTGGAAGAATATGCAAAACATGAGGAACACAACTTTGGTGGAAGATAGGATTGATGGATCAAGCAACTTCAGTTCCTGGAAATCAAGACTACAGATTACCCTGAAAGAGGATGACCTATTGAGTTTGATAGAAAAGAATATATCAGAAACAAATACCAATGAATAAGGATGACTGAAAGCCAGATGACGTCAAAGCAAGGAAGTATACTATCAAATTTCTAAATTTGAGTTTGAAGAATTTTTGAGGTAAACTTATGAAACTTGTTTCAAGAGTGAACCTTGGTTTGACTTTTGAGCGTGGGATATATTCAAGCTCTAGTGAGGAGACTAGACGTGCAACCCTTGTCACTATGAGACTAGACTTGAAGCTAGTGATGTGCAAGGTTTCAAAGCCATTTTCACTATGAGAATAAAATTACAGCTAGTGATGCACAAGGAAAGAAACATCATCGACCTAAGAAGAAGTCAAGGAATGAAAGAAAGAACAATAAGGAGTTCTTCTCTATCTCAGTATTCTTGGAAAGACCAAAAGCAATATTGACCATGATTGCAGACTAAGGTAAAGTTTTGTACTACTTTCCATAATTGATTACATCATTCCTATGTAGTAGTTTTCTTTTAATAATGAAGGGTATTATCCCTGGTGTGGGAGCCCTCGTGACTTGGACCATTATCTCTGGTATAGGAGTCCAAATTTTTTTGATTGGTTGTTATCTTAGTAAAGGAGGCCATTTTGGTTGTTATCCATACAAGAGGCCATATTGGTTGTTATCCTAGTACAAGAGGCCAGATTTCTTATTTCATATTTTGAAGGACCATGATCCATGGTAAGGGAGTCCAATTACTCTTGGTTGGTTATTATCCTATCACATGAGGCCATTTTGATTGTTATTCCTACGGGATTTCATCTTGGTTATTATCCTAGTACGAGAGGCCAAAAAATTACTGTAGAGGCAGTAGAGGACCTGAGAAGACATGGGATGTCTCCAGGGTAGCAACACCAAAAAGGAAGATGTCTATCCTTCAGACTTCATAGGGAGTAACTTGACTCAGAGGGATTCAAATTATTTGAGAAGAAGGAAGAAACAATACCTTCTCCCCCTTCAGCAGTTTAGAGGGAGACAATTATCGATCCAGTTGATCTCGTAGCTCCAGTTGATATTCCTAGAGACATTGCAGTAGGCCATAAGATGCCTTTCTGGGCTCGACAGACACTGTAGGAGGCAGAGAGACATGCAACTCCTCGAGGTACATTCCAAGAGAGCAAGAGACCACATAGATTTTTGAGCCATGTTTCAGCCATGAGCCACATCATTGATACAGAGCCTTCTTGTCATGGAGAAGCAACAGGTCAGTAGGTATGGAAAGATGCCATGACATAAGATTATCATTCCATCATGAAGAATGATGTGTGGGAGATTGTTCCGAGACCAGAAGAGAATTCTCTAGTGACTTCCAAGTGGATCTATAAGATCAAGCATGCAACTAATGGAAGTGTCAAGAAGTACAAAATGATATTTGTATCTAGAGGATTCTCTCAGGTGGAGGAAATTGATTATGAGGAGACATTTTCTCTTGTATCCCGATACACTTCCATCCGTACGATCATTTCCCTAGTTGCATCCATGGGTTGGAGACTACATCAGATGGATGTAAAGACAACCTTTCTCAATGGTGATATTGAAAAAGAGTTTTACATTGAGTAGCCAGATGGTTTCGTGATACATGATCAGAATCCTCGTGTGTAAAGATTGAAGAAAGCCTTGTATGGACTAATGCAGGCACATCATGCTTGGTATGAGATACTTGATGAGTTTGGGATTTAGCAAGAGTGTTTTTGATCCCAACCTATACAACAACATTGTTGGTGATGAGTGCCTGATTTTGGTCCTATATGTGATAAATTATTCCTCACCGATTCAGAAAGCCTTATTGTTGAATGCAAGCATGCATTGGCTTCTAAATTTGAGATGAAGGACTGTGATAAGATGCACGACTTCTTGGACTAGGAGTATGGCAAACGAATAATGATATTTTCCTGAGTCAAGGAAAATATACAGTGGAGATATTCGAGATGATGGACTGCAAATCCATGCCTACACCAATGGTGATGAATCTGAAGAAAATGAAAGAGGCTTCTACTGGTTTAGGTGAGATTGATCCACATCTTTACCGAAAATTGATTGGATCATTGATGTATTTGGTTAAAACCAGACTTGATATATGCTATGCAGTGAACCTACTTAGTCAATTTATGAGTCAATCGAGACAAATTCACTAGATAGTAGTGAAGCATGTGTTGAGATATCTACTAGGAACAGTTGGATACGACCTGAGATATGCCTCTGGTGTAGACATGAGATTGTAGGGATATGTCGATGCACATTGGGTAGGGAGCACAGTGGACCAGAAGAGAACATCCAGTTGTTGTTTTACTTTGGGATCTTCCATGGTTTCATGGTGCAGTGGGAAATAAAGCTTCGTGGCTTTGAGTACCGCAGAAGCATAATACATAGTTTTATGTGTGGCATTCCATGAAGCAGGGTGGCTTCGCAAGCTCCTTGTAGATTTATTTGGTCATGAGATGGATTACACTTTTATCCATTGCGATAACCAGAGCTGTGTGAACCTCTCAGAAAATCTTGTGTTTCATGATAAATCAAAACACATTGAGATCAAATACCATTATATCAAATATATGGTGCAGAGGAAAGCAATACACGTGTAAAACCTTTCTACACATGAGAAAGTTGCAGATATCTTCACCAAACCACTTTCTGGGACGAAGTTCGAGTACTTCCATGAGAGACTTGGCCTCGTGGAGAATGCCTCCCTAGCTGAGAGGGAGTGTTTTCGATTGCATCTTCATGAGACATCCTCTAGGTCATTCTCCTCTGGACTGAGTTGAGACATCTGTGCGAGAGAGCCCAGGTGTTGGGTGTGCCTATGTGATGGGTGTGTGTCAGACTCTGGACTGAGTTGTGATGACGTGTGGTCTCTTTCTTTGTACTCCTCTAGATTGAGTTGAGTCAACTTGAGATGGTCTCATGCCTTATACTCCTGTGGACTCAATTGAGTTAGCTTGAGATGTTACTTTAGATGATACTCCTGTGGACTCAGTTGAGTGATCTGTTGAGTAGGACGTCCTTGTGGTTGAGCATAGGTGGACGTGTCCCTAGTGGCTGAGCACTAGTGGACATGTGAGATACTTGCAATATTGTTTGGGAGTAATATTTGCTTGTAACTCTAATTTGTGATGTAAAGGGTACAAGTCGGCCCCACCATATGTGAAAGATAATTAATATTTGTGTAATGATTAAATATATTATTGAGTTATTAAGGTCGGACCTATTGTGCCAATAGACACACCTTTTGTTGTGTCAGTTGTTGTATAAATAAAGGTGAATCCCCTTTAAGGATTACACCCACTCACTTGTCATCTCATAATTTCAACAAGTGCATGTACGGATGAAGTGAACACCTCTATTGGGCACTAGGTTCTAGGTTTTTGTAAGCACCCTCTTGTGTGCTAGGTCTATGGTGTTGGGGGATCTTCTCTTGAGAATATAGAAAAGTATTTTTGGGTTTTTCCCTTGTTTGAGAAGGGTTTTCCCGGGATACTTCTTGTGTTCTTATGCATGGTTATTCTTCTTGTGATCTTGGTTATTGCAACACTTGTGTATGGTATTGTTGCATTTTTTATGGTTCAAGTACATGCTAGATGAAATAAACTACATGTGCATGAGATAAGCAATTAAAATTCAACATGAAGAATCCTCTTTTCATTGTTGAAGTTATCAACACACTAGAGAATGAGCTCCTTGAAGTCGGATACTTTAAGCATACAACCTATCAATGTTATTCCAAAAGTCTAGACCTTGTTTGAATTATTTTCTTCAAGAGGAGGAGTCGTATACCATTTAAATGCCTCAGACCATTGAAAAGTGTGGTCTTCACATCCTAATGTATTCACAATGTCTCCACAATAGTTCTCTTTTCTTTTGTTTGGCATATTTGGCAAAGGTTGATTACAATGAAAAAGGTGGTGGTTCTTGTCATAATAAGAATTTACAACAAGGATTTTAATTACTAAATTCTTCCACATACGTTAATTATTATCATACACAACGGATTTGAGATTTAACTGCATGATTTGATTTGGATTCAAAGTGGGAAAATTACGAGATTTGCGTCATTAAAATAGTTTTCAATTCACATCATGGGATAGCCGATATGGTAGTACAATAATAAATGTTATCGGGAGATGGGATTATGGGCTGGGATGTATGGAAATTTTTTAAGGATGAAGGTGTGAAATAAGTGACGGAAAGTGTGAAATGATGATTGCAGAATTGCGGGGTTATGGGATATGAAGGGAAGATGTAGGGGAGTTTTGGTTGTAAGTAACATAAAGAATGCAATGTATGTTGTGGGCGTAAGTGGGTCATTTTGGAATGAGTGGAATGTAGGGTTGTGGGGTTTCCATGTTGGGGTATTTTGGAACATCATTTACCCCCGCAGCATGACTCCCACAAACACAAAAAATGACAAGTATGAAAAAAAAATAGAAAAATGGTTAAGTGTGATGTTTAGAGACTTTCAAGTTTGTGGGTTTGCGGTGTTATGGACAATATGGGTAAGGTTAACACAAACCACAAGAGAAAAGAAAATAAATATTGGCTAAGTATAGGATAATAAATGGAAAAATTATATAAAGAGATCCAAACTTTGATGATTGAAAAACTGATCAACAACTAGCTCCAACTGTGGGACAGTAACCCCCTGTGGGTTGCTGAGAACCTATAAGGTCTAGTCCATTGGGAAATGTAGTCAAAAGGAAAAGAAAAATAGGGTGAAATATAAGTACAAGGGGAAATAAGAAAAACAAAGGTTTATGTACAAAAACAAAATTTTGAAACGAAAGGCAGAAGTTCTTGAGGTATTTCCCATTCATAGGTAATGCTTGTATTGTGTCGTACATATTTTTCAATATATAAAATTTTAAACCCAAAATATTTTCAATCTAATATGGCCCTATCCACAGAGCTTTAAATTTAGTATGAAGGGATGGTTTTTCCTTTGATTTGTTCTAGAGTAGTACCAATTGATCGTTTTGAAAATATTTAAAGGAAGTGCTTTGATCAAAATGTTTCTTAACTATTTCTCGTCTTCTCCTTATATATGTAAAATCTTATGTTCTTTGCTCTTATAATTGTATCAAGCCTGCAAAGGAGAATCTACTTCAATGTCTTATGTTCATGTTACCATGGATAACACATCCAATTCCAAATGCATGGGCATTCTAGCTTCCTTTCCATATACCAATGTATAAGGTGAATGTTTAGTACTTTTCTTTGGAGTAAATTGACTTTCCCAAAGAGCATCCACCAATTTTTTGTGCCAATTTATTTGATTTTCAAAAACTATCTTTTTAAGGACCTGGATCAAAGTCTTATTGGTTGATTCATCCATGCCATTTCCTTGAGGATAATAGTTAGATTATTTACCCATCATAATACCATATTATCCACAAAGTTCCATGAATTTGGACCCAATAAAAATTGAGCCATTGTGTGTGATAAGTTTTTCACGAACGCCAAACCTAGATAGAATATCGTCTTTCAAAAAAGTGATTAGTTGTTATGTATCGTCAGTTTTCAAAGCTATAGTTTCCTGCCACTTTGTGAAATAATCAATAGCGGTGACAATATATGAATTTCCTTTGTTGGATTTTGGATTAATTGGACCTATGAAATCCAAACCCCATTGTGTAAATGGTTCTTATACCGACATGTGTTTTAAGGGAATTGTTGCTCTCTTCATCTTTCTGGAAATTTTTTGGCATAGAACACATTTTCCGGCCATCGGATAGAATCTTTGAACACAGTTAGTGAATAATAACTTGCTTTGATAATTTTGTATGTTGTCATTGTTGGGGCAAAGTGGCATCCACACATTCCTCCGTGAAAATCTTCTAATGTTTGTTAGGATTTCAAATGGTCTAAACATCTAAGCATGATGCCATCATGGTTCCTTCGAAAGAGGATTCTAGAGACTAACACATATTGATTGGTCTTCATTTTCAAAGCCAATCTTCCTTTAGAAGGAATTTCAACAAGAAATTGTCCAGTCTTAAAGTATAAGATAATATCTTTATACCATTCAGATTTTTCCAAAAATGAATCTTGTATGATAATGTGAGGGGAATTCACAGCTTCGATACTAGTCATTAGCTGGAATAATCCTTGTCCTTTTACATCCTTAAGGGATTTAATTTCTATATCATATTCTCGGAGTTTTTTCAACCAATTTGCCTATCTTGATTCTCTGAATTCTTGATTGAGAAACACTTTTATAGTTTAATGTGGAACATAATATTTTACATGGGAAGATAGCAATAAGTTATGAAATGAGCAATTTCCCTGACCAAAGAATAAACTTGCTTTTCTATTGTTGGATATTTCAGTTCATAATCATAACATTTTTACTCGTAAAGGCAATTGAAATCTTCCACCCCCCCCTGCCTTCAAATTCTTTTGAGTGACTATAGAAGAAATGGTTTCTTCTATAGAAAACAAATAAAATATGAAGTCTATGTTAAAGTATGGGTTAACAAGGACCAAAGCAGTTGTAATTGCATGTTTAATGTTAGTGAAAACCTTTTGAATTTTTGGAGTCCATTCAAACCTCTGATTCTTCTTCAACAATTTGTTGATTGGCTTTATAATTGTAGCATAGTCTGGAAGGAATATTCACAGAAAATTTAACTTTCCAAAGAAATATTGCACTCCTTTTCGAGATGTGGGAGGATTCAAGGCATTTATTTCCTTAATTTTGTCAAGATCAACGTACATGCCTTCTTTACTCACAATATGGCCAAGGATCTTTCCTTCTGATATTGCAAATATACACTTTTTTGGATTCAAAGATATGCCATACATTCTGCAACATCCAAAGACTTGTCTGAGATGTTTGAAATGTTGTTCTCTTAACTTCAAATGAAATGTTAAGTCATCCTAATAATCTGCCATAAACTTCCCAATTAAATCATTAAAAGCATGATCTATGGTTTTTTGAAATGTTGCACCATTATTTTTTATCCCAAATGGCATACATACATAAGAATATGTTCCGCATGGTGTGACAAATGTTTTTTTTGGTTTGTATTCCTGAGCAACAAGTACTTGGTTGTACCCAAAAAATCCACCCAACATTGACACTAATGCAAAACCAGTAAATTGTTGAAGCAAGGATTCCATATTTGGGAGAGGATAATTATATTTGACACTTGTTTTGTTTAGATCTAAAAAATCCACACAAATCCTGATCTCACCACTCTTTTTACGGACTACCACTAAATTTGATAGCCATTATGAATGTTGGATTGAAAAAATTATACCAGTTTTTTTCAACTTTTCTAATTCTATCTTAACCAAAGGCTTCATTTTGGATTGATTATCCTCATTTTTTGTTTAAATGGTTTGGCACCTTCTTTGATAGGAGTAGTTTGTTGAAATATATACTTATCACATTCCTTCAAATCACCATAGGTCCAGGGAAATACATCTTTAAACTGTTGAAAAAGGAGAGTGTATTTCCTAACCTCTTCATCAGTACAATTGGTCCCCAAATTCAAATACTTTGTTGCTTTATATGTCCCTATATTTATCTTCTAAGTTTCTTGGCATTTTCCAAGGGATGATTCTTTTGTCACATTCTTATTCTTTGTCTGATCATCTCTTGTAAAAAGAGATTCCAGACTAAGAGAACTTTTTTGAAACAGGTTAAATTTACTTTCATGAGCTTCTTCTTTTTTACCATTATGAATTTCATCTTATTCTTTATCTGGATCAATTGGTAATAAATTTACTAAAAATTTGGAGACATGTTCATCATTCTCAAATACTTGTCAGTGGTCTTGGTTATCTCATACAGATGGACAAAAAACTTTCTTTGCATGAAATGTGTTGGGATTTTGAGAATCATTATCATTAAACAGAGAGGTTGCTAGTTCTAATGAATGTGCTTTCTTATTCTTCTCTCGAGGGACACGAGTTAAATTGAAGGAATTAAATGAATAAATAATTTCCCATACTCTTTTTGCATAATGCTTCAATTTTATCTTTTTGATTTTGTACGTTTTTTTATATGATTGATAACCAGTTCTGAATCTCTAGTCACCACCAGGTCTTTGAATTGAATATGAAGTTTCATAGTCATTCCTTGAATTAGTGCTTCATACTTTGCTTCATTATTAGTACATGGAAACTCAAGTCTAACTGCATGTGGATAAATGTGGGACTGAGGACTTTTAAAGACTATACCAACTCCAATACCATATTTAGAACAAGCACCATCAAATGAAATTTTCCAGAAGCCATGAAAAATACTTTATTTATTTTGGTTGAGGAGATTCATTTGTTTTGTGTTAAAAAAAAAACATAATTCTCAGTTCTAGCATCAATATAGTTTTGGAACATTTCAGTTTCCTTTTTCTCAAAGGAGGTGGGCTTTATTTTGTTAATCCCTAAATAGTGGCACATTACCCCTTAATTGGGGCATATTAAATTAGTAATATTATTTTATTTATGT
>JASDQU010737359.1:4067-16151 GCA_032191745.1 Picea mariana | reverse complement strand
ACCGATCCATGGAGATTAGAATCGAATCCATTATCAAATGTGGGCCCCTCAACTCTTTTGTCAAATCAACAAGTTGTAGAAATAAATCACCCCTTTTTCCATTTATGTTATCACATTTCTCAAGTAATTATTTTAAACATTGAATCATTTTTAACCTTCCAGTATTAATTTGCCTTAATCTAATTTTTGATGGGAGATTTTGTTCTCTCCTTTGCATGTCATTCATATTATATATTTTAGAAGATAATGTTCCAATAACTTCCTGGTAGATTTTTTCATCACTATCTAGGTGCTTTTGGAGATATTCTTTGAAATTTGTAATAAATGAAGAGAGTATAGTAGAACTAGTGCCTAGTTCCCATATCTCAAAGATCAAGGAAATTCTCTTTTTCATATTCTCTCCAATGAACTGTTGGATGATCATCAATAGTTTTGAATCACCCCTTATGTTGCAGCTATATTTTGGAATGTATTCCAAAGTATTGAGAGGTTGGATGGTAGCAATTGGTTCGATGAACAAAAGATTCAACTGTAAGGCATTCTCCAATTATTTTATTCTTTCTTTCAATATTTGGCTTTTTATTTCAACTTCATCAATTGAGGACTTGTCTGCTTCATGAAATTTCATGATCTTTGAGGGTTTTAACCTATGTAGATCAATCTCAGGGTCCCATTTCTAAACAACCTTTTTATTTCTAAGATTAATTTTTCAATCAACCATTTTTTTATATTTCTTGTTGAAAGCAGCATGGTGTAATGTGACAAACTCCTCTTCAAAAATTGTTGGCTCTTGACAAGCCAACTCTTGTGTTATTTATTTGTTTTCTAACAACATCTGTGCGGCCCAATCAAGGTCTTCTTCTTCTGCATCTACTTCCATGTCTTCAGATTCAGGTACATGAATTTCTCCTTTTTGAGTTATTTCTCTTTTCGTCTTAAGTACAATAGGGGCGGTATGAGTTTTCCCAATGTTTCCTTTTAAGGTATTTTCATGTCCTCCACCACCAGAATTTTTCGAATGGGAATTCTTTGGGCCAAGAATTTTTCCATGGGTTCAGTTTTTTGTTGAAGAATTCCTCTGTGAGACATTAGGTGAACCAGGTTTAGGGTTACCACTCCTCGTGGTCTGACCCTTCTATTTATGTTGATAATTACTGTTAATCAAGTTGTCAAGAACATCATTAACTTTGTCTAGGATGGCTTCCAGGGGGTTCTGGTTATCCCCACCTCCTTCTTTAAATTGGGTAGTCTTAACAAAGGATGAGCCATAACTGATTGTGGACATATGTGTTGTAAACAAATCATTGGGGTCAAATCCCAGGACTTCAGGGACTTTTCTTAGTTTGAAGTTATTAAAATGCTTAGCGAATTCATTGAGATGAGAAATGTTTTTAATGATTATTTCCTTAATTTTCCCAGGCAATGGAATGAACTTCATTTTCCTCTTCTTATTAAATAAGTGTTCCCAGAACTTATATTGTTTACAAACTTCAATAACAAAGAATTTATTTGACATATAAAACGAGAGTAAGGAGGATTTCTCCTCAAAGTTGTACAATCTTATGAAACATAAATCATCTAGGGTTTCAAAAATCCTTTTTCCTGCCAAAAAGCTAGCAACTTCGATATATATTCTTGACGTTTCAGGACCATAGATGAGCCTTTTTAAAGTAGACAGGAAAGCATTATGAACTTCATAAAAAATATATGGAGCTTTGTGTTTCCATAATGCGGGATACCAAAATTGCATAGGGTCTCTACCAAAGTCAACACTCCCTAAACGAGGCAAATCTTCGAAGATATGGAAGTATGATATCTCAAAAATTAGGTATGATCTCATAAATAATTTCTCATTTTTCCAAAAAATTACAAGTTGAAAAGAGACTTCGCTCAAAATAATTCAAGCCCAGTCAAATAAAATGTTCTCATGGATAGAGAGGTGCAAGACATACAATACATATCTTGGGACAATAAATGTAGATTCTTGGCCAATAATTCTGGTGAATAACCAGGTGAACTCTTTATAAGGGTATTTCAAAGATCCTACCTCTATATGGGTGGAATTTTTAGAATATTATGATGGCTTCAAAAGGAAATTGTCCAAGATATTTGTCCCTCCATGGTTGGCCTTTACAAAGGCGTCTACTTCTAAATTTTTTAATATTGTAGTAGACTCGAGGAGCCTAAGAATCCTTCTAAACATGGTGGGCTCTAGAAAAATAGGAGTCTTCCCCTGCAACTGGATTTTTATTGATTGCATCTTCATGAAACATCCTCCAAACCGTTCTCCTCTGGAATGAATTGAGATATTTGTGAGAGAGAGCCCAAGTGTTGGGTGTACATCAGACTCTGGAATGAGTTGTGATGACGTGTGGTCTCATGCTTTGTACTCCTATGAACTGAGTTGAGTCAGCTTGAGATGGTCTCCTTCCTTGTACTCCTGTGGACTCAGTTGAGTTGACTTGACATGTTACTCCAGATGGTACTCCTGTGGACTCAGTTGATTGATATGTTGAGTAGGACGTCCTTGTGGCTGAGCACATGTGGATGTGTCCCTAGTGTCTAAGTACTAGTGGACGTGTGAGATCCTTGCTATATTGTCTAAGAGTGAGATTTCCTTGTAACCCTAATTTGTGATGTAAAGGGTACAAGTTGGCCCCACCATATGTGAAAGATAATTAATATTTGTGTAATGATTAATTATATTATTGAGTTATTTAGGTCAGCCCTATTGTTCAAATAAACACGCCTTTTTTTGTGTCAATTATTGTATAAATAAAGGTGAATCCCCATTGAGGATTACACACACTCACTTGTCATCTCAGAATTTCAGCAAGTGCATGTATGACTGAAGTGCGCACCTCTCTCGGGTACTAGGTTCTAGGTTTTTGTAAGCACCCTCTTGTGTACTAGGTTTATGGTGTTGGGGGATCTTCTCTTGAGAATATAGCAAAGGATTGTTTGGTTTTTCCCTTGTTTAAGAAGGGTTTTCCCAAGATACTTCTTGTGTTCTTGTGCATGGTTATTCTTCTTGTGATCTTGGTTATTGCAAAACTTGTGTATGGTATTGTTGCATTGTTTATGGTACAAGTACATGCTAAATGAAATAAATGACATGTGCATGATATAAAAAATTAAAATTCAACATGGTTTCAGAGTAGAGTCCCTGAAGATACCATTGCACAAGCCATTGAAGAAGCCAGTTTCCCCCCCTTGCTGCAACTACAAAAAATGGCTCCCCTTATTTTGCTAGTTTCAACACCTTCCACTGGAACGTCAGGGATCATTTTTGCATAGGAGTGTACGGCCTCATTCAGCGCACCTTCAGAGACTCTCAGATTGAAAATCAGAGAACTTTTGATTTTTGGCCCTAGGGTTTCTAGGGTTTCTGCAGCTCATGGAAGGATTTTTGCATCTCACCAGTGTTCTTCTAACTTTCCAAGGCTTATTGTTGGAAGTCATAAGTCAAACGAAACCTAAGGTTTCTATCCTAGCCTATCTGTTAGGTTTCCTATCCTAGCATTTAGGGTTTGTGTAAGAATCTGCAAAACATGAGGAACACAACTTTGGTGGAAGATAGGATTGATGGATCAAGCAAAGTCAGTTCCTAGAAATCAAGACTACAGATTACCCTAGAAGAGGATGACCTATTGAGTTTGATAGAAAATAATCTATTAGAAACAACTACCAATGAATAAGGATGATTGAAAGGCAGATGACATCAAAGCAAGGAAGTATACTAGCAAATTTCTAAATCTGAGTTTAAAGAAGTTTTGAGGTAAACTTATGAAACTTGTTTCGAGAGTGAACCTTGGTTTGAATTTTGAGTGTGGGATATATTCAAGCTCTAGTGAGGAGACTAGACGTGCAACCCTTGTCACTATGCGACTAGACTTGCAGCTAGTGATGTGCAAGGTTTCAAAGCCATTTTCACTATGAGAATAAAATTACAGCTAGTAATGCACAAGGAAAGAAACATCAGCCACCTCAGAAGAAGTCAAGGAATGAAAGAAATAACAACAAGGAGTTCTTCTCTATCTCAGTATTCTCAGGAAGACCAAAAGCAAGATTGAGCATGATTGCAGACTAAGGTAAAGTTTTGCACTACTTTCCTTAATTGATTACATCATTACTATGTAGTAGTTTTCTTTTAATAATGAAGGGTATTATCCCTGGTGTGGGAGCCCTCATGACTTGGACCATTATCCCTGGTATAGGAGTCCAATTTTTTTTGATTGGTTGTTATCTTAGTAAAGGAGGCCATTTTAGTTGTTATCCCTACGGGAGGCCATATTGGTTGTTATCCTAGTACAAGAGGCCAGATTTCTTATTTCATATTTTGAAGGACCATGATCCATGGTAAGGGAGTCCAATTACTCTTGGTTGGTTATTATCCTATCACATGAGGCCATTTTGATTGTTATCCCTACGGGAGTTCATCTTGGTTATTATCCTAGTACGAGAGGCCAACAAATTACTGTAGAGGCGATAGAGGACCTGAGAAGACATGGGATGTCTCCAGGGTAGCAAAACCAAAAAGGAAGATGTCTATCCTTCAGACTTCATAGGGAGTCACTTGACTTAGAGGGATTCAAATTATTTGAGAAGAAGGAAGAAACGATACCTTCTCCCCCTTCAGCAGTTTAGAGGGAGACAATTATTGATCTAGTTGATCTTGTAGCTCCAGTTGATATTCCTAGAGACATTGCAGTAGGCCATAAGATGTCTTTCTGGGCTTAACAGACACTACAGGAGGCAGAGGGACATGCAACTCCTCGAGGTACATTCCAAGAGAGCAAGAGACCACATAGATTTTCGAGCCATGTTTCAGCCATGAGCCACATCATTGATACAGAGCCTTCTTGTCATGGAGAAGCAGCAGGTCAGTAGGTATGGCAAGATGCCATGACATAAGATTATCATTCCATCATGAAGAATGATGTGTGGGAGATTGTTCCGAGACCAGAAGAGAATTCTCTAGTGACTTCCAAGTGAATCTATAAGATCAAGCATGCAGCTGATAGAAGTGTTGAGAAGTACAAAGCGATATTTGTATCTAGAGGATTCTCTCAGGTGGAGGAAATTAATTATGAGGAGACATTTTCTCTTGTATCCCGATACACTTCCATCCGTACGATCATTTCCCTAGCTGCATCCATGGGTTGGAGACTACATCAGATGGATGTAAAGACAACCTTTCTCAATGGTGATATTGAGGAAGAAGTTCACATCGAGTAGCCAGATGATTTCGTGATACATGATCAAAATCCTCGTGTGTAAAGATTGAAGAAAGCCTTGTATGGACTAATGCAGGCACATCGTGCTTGGTATGAGATACTTGATGAGTTTGGGCTTTAGCAAGAGTGTTGTTGATCCCAACCTATACAACAACATTGTTGGTGATGAGTGCCTGATTTTGGTCCTATATGTGATAAATTATTCCTCACCGATTCAGAAAATCTTATTGTTGAATGCAAGCATGCATTGGCTTCTAAATTTGAGATGAAGGACTGTGGTATGATGCACGACTTCTTGGACTAGGAGTATGGTAGAGGAATAATGATATTTTCCTGAGTCAAAGAAAATATACAGTGGAGATATTCGAGCTGATGGACTGCAAATCCATGCCTACACCGATGGTGATGAATCTGAAGAAAATGAAAGAGGCTTCTACTGGTTCAGGTGAGATTGATCCACATCTTTACCAAAAATTGATTGGATCATTGATGTATCTGGTTAAAACCAGACTTTATGTATGCTATGCAGTGAACGTACTTAGTCAATTTATGAGTCATTTGAGACAGACTCACTGGATAGCAGTGAAGCATGTGTTGAGATATCTACTAGGAACAGTTGGATACGACCTGAGATATGCCTCCGGTGTAGACATGAGATTGCAGGGATATGTCGATGCACATTGGGTAGGGAGCACAGTGGACCGGAAGAGAACATCCAGTTGTTGTTTTACTTTGGGATCTTCCATGGTTTCATGGTGCAGTGGGAAACGAAGCTTCATGGCTTTGAGTACTACATAAGCATAGTACATAGTGTTATGTGTGGCAGTCCGCGAAGCAGGGTGGCTTCACAAGCTCCTTGCAGATTTATTTGGTCATGAGAAGGATTAGACTTTTATCCATTGTGATAACTAGAGCTGTGTGAACCTCTCAGAAAATCTTGTGTTTCGTGATAAATCAAAACACATTGAGATCATACCATTATATCAGAGATATGGTGCAGAGGAAAGAAGTACACGTGCAAAACCTTTCTACACATGAGAAAGTTGCGGATATCTTCACCAAACCTCTTTCCAGGACGAAGTTCGAGTACTTCCCTAAGAGACTTGGCCTGGTGGAGAATGCCTCCCTAGCTGAGAGGGAGTGTTATCGATTGCATCTTCATGAGACATCCTCTAGGTCATTCTCCTTTGGACTGAGTTGAGACATCTGTGAGAGAGAGCCCAGGTGTTGGGTGTGCCCATGTGATGGGTGTGTGTCAGACTCTGGACTGAGTTGTGATGATGTGTGGTCTCTTTCTTTGTACTCCTCTGGATTGATTTGAGTCAGCTTGAGATGGTCTCGTGCCTTATACTCCTGTGGACTCAATTGAGTTGGCTTGAGATGTTACTCCAGATGATACTCCTGTGGACTCAGTTGAGTGATCTGTTGAGTAGGACGTCCCTGTGGTTGAGCATAGGTGGGCGTGTCCCTAGTGGCTAAGCACTAGTGGACGTGAGATACTTGCTATATTGTTTGGGAGTAAGATTTGCTTGTAACCCTAATTTGTGATGTAAAGGGTACAAGTCGGCCCCACCATATGTGAAAGATAATTAATATTTGTGTAATGATTAATTATATTATTGAGTTATTGAGGTTGGACCTATTGTGCCAATAGACACACCTTTTGTTGTGTCAGTTGTTGTATAAATAAAGGTGAATCCCCACTAAGGATTACACCCACTCACTTGTCATCTCATAATTTCAACAAGTGCATGTACGGATGAAGTGCACACCTCTATTGGGCGCTAGGTTCTAGGTTTTTGTAAGCACCCTCTTGTGTGCTAGGTCTATGGTGTTGGGGGATCTTCTCTTGAGAATATAGCAAAGTATTTTGGGGTTTTTCCCTTGTTTGAGAAGGGTTTTCCCAGGATACTTCTTGTGTTCTTATGCATGGTTATTCTTCTTGTGATGTTGGTTATTGCAACACTTGTGTATGGTATTGTTGCTTTGTTTATGGTTCAAGTACATGCTAAATGAAATAAACTACATGTGCATGAGATAAGCAATTAAAATTCAGCATGAAGAATCCTCTTTTCATTGTTGAAGTTATTAACACACTAGAGAATGAGCTCCTTGAAGTTGGATACTTTAAGCATACAACCTGTCAATGTTATTCCAAAAGTCTAGACCTTGTTTGAATTATTTTCTTCAAGAGGAGGAGTTGTATACCATTTAAATGCCTCAGACCATTGAAAAGTGTGGTCTTCACATCCTAATGTATTCACAATGTCTCCACAATAGTTCTCTTTTCTTTTGTTTGGCATATTTGGCAAAGGCTGATTACAATGAAAAAGGTGGTGGTTCTTGTCATAATAAGAATTTACAGCAAGGATTTTAATTACTAAATTCTTCCACATACATTAATTATTATCATACACAACGGATTTGAGATTTAACTGCATGATTTGATTTGGATTCAAGGTGGGAAAATTACAAGATTTGCGTCATTAAAATAGTTTTCAATTCACATCATGGGATAGCCGATATGGTAGTACGATAATAAATGTTATCGGGAAATGGGATTATGGGCTGGGATGTATGGAAATTTTTTAAGGATGAAGGTGTGGAATAAGAGATGGAAAGTGTGAAATGATGATTGCGGAATTGCAGGGTTACGGGATATGGAAGGGAAGATGTAGGGGAGCTTTGGTTGTAAGTAACATAAAGAATGAAATGTATGTTGTGGGCGTAAGTGGGTCATTTTGGAATGAGTGGAATGTAGAGTTGCGGGGTTTCCATGTTGGGGTATTTTGGAACGTCATTTACCCTCGCAGCATGACTCCCACAAACACAAAAAATGACAAGTATGAAAAAAAAATAGAAAAATGGTTAAGTGTGATGTTTAGAGACTTTCAGGTTTGTGGGTTTGCGGTGTTATGGACAATATGGGTAAGGTTAACACAAACCACAAGAGAAAAGAAAATAAATATTGGCTAAGTATAGGATAATAAAGGGAAAAATTATATAAAGAGATCCAAACTTTGATGATTGAAAAACTGATCAACAACTAGCTCCAACTGTGGGACAGTAACCCCCTGTGGGTTGCTGAGAACCTATAAGGTCTAGTCCATTGGAAAATGTAGTCAAAAGGAAAAGAAAAATAGGGTGAAATATAAGTACAAGAGGAAATAAGAAAAACAAAGGTTTATGTACAAAAACAAAATTTTGAAACGAAAGGAAGAAGTTCTTGAGGTATTTCCCATTCATAGGTAATGCTTGGATTGTTTCATACATATTTTTCAATATATAAAATTTTAAACCCAAAATATTTTCAATCTAATATGGCCCTATCCACAGAGCTTTAAATTTAGTATGAAGGGATGGTTTTTCCTTTGATTTGTTCCAGAGTAGTACCAATTGATCCTTTTGAAAATCTTTAAAGGAAGTGCTTTGATCAAAATGTTTCTTAACTATTTCTCGTATTTTTCTTATATATGTAAAATCTTATGTTCTTTGCTCTTATAATTGTATTGGTTGATTGTATCAAGCCTGCAAAGGAGAATCTACTTCAATCTCTTATGTTCATGTTACCATGGATAACGCATCCAATTCCAAATGCATAGGCATTCTAGCTTCCTTTCCATATACCAATGTATAAGGTGAATGTTTAGTACTTTTCTTTCGAGTAAATTGACTTTCCCAAGAGCATCCACCAGTTTTTTGTGTCAATTTATTTGATTTTCAAAAACTATCTTTTTAAGGACCTGGATCAAAGTCTTATTGGTTGATTCGTCCATGCCATTTCCTTGAGGATAATAGTTAGATTATTTCCCCATCATAATACCATATTATCCACAAAGTTCCATGAATTTGGACCCAATAAAAATTGAGCCATTGTGTGTGATAATTTTTTCACGAACGCCAAACCTAGATAGAATATCGTCTTTCAAAAAAGTGATCAGTTGTTATGTATCGTCAGTTTTCAAAGCTATAGTTTCCTGCCACTTTGTGAAATAATCAGTAGTGGTGAAAATATATGAATTTCCTTTGTTGGATTTTGGATTAATTGGACCTATGAAATCCAAACCCCATTGTGTAAATGGTTCTTATGCCAACATGTGTTTTAAGGGAATTGTTGCTCTTTTCATCTTTCTGGAAAATTTTTGGCATAGAACGCATTTTCTGGCCATCGGATAGAATCTTTGAACATAGTTAGCGAATAATAACTTGCTATGATAATTTTGTATGTTGTCATTGTTGGGGCAAAGTGGCATCCACACATTCCTCCATGAAAATGTTTTAATGTTTGTTAGGATTTCAAATGGTCTAAACATCTAAGCATGATGCCATCATGGTTTCTTCGAAAGAGGATTCTAGAGACCAACACATATTGATTGGTCTTCATTTTCAAAGCCAATCTTCCTTTAGAAGGAATTTCAACAAGAAATTGTCCAGTCTTCAAGTATAAGATAATATCTTTATACCATTCAGATTTTTCCAAAGATGAATCTTGTATGATAATGTGAGGGGAATTCACAGCTTCAATACTAGTCATTAGCTGGAATAATCCTTGTCCTTTTACATCCTTAAGGGATTTAATTTCTATATCATATTCTCGGAGTTTTTTCAACCAATTTACCTATCTTGCTTCTTTGAATTCTTGATTGAGAATCACTTTTATAGGTTAATGTGGAACATAATATTTTACATGGGAAGATAGCAATAAGTTATGAAATGAGCAATTTCCCTGACCAAAGAATAAACTTGCTTTTCTATTGTTGGATATTTCAGTTCATAATCATAACATTTTTACTCGTAAAGGCAATTGAAATCTTCCACCCCCCCCTGCCTTCAAATTCTTTTGAGTGACTATAGAAGAAATGGTTTCTTCTATAGAAAACAAATAAAATATGAAGTCTATGTTAAAGTATGGGTTAACAAGGACCAAAGCAGTTGTAATTGCATGTTTAATGTTAGTGAAAACCTTTTGAATTTTTGGAGTCCATTCAAACCTCTGATTCTTCTTCAACAATTTGTTGATTGACTTTATAATTGTAGCGTAGTCTGGAAGGAATATTCACACAAAATTTAACTTTCCAAAGAAATATTGCACTCCTTTTCGAGATGTGGGAGGATTCAAGGCATTTATTTCCTTAATTTTGTCAAGATCAACGTACATGCCTTCTTCACTTGCAATATGGCTAAGGATCTTTCCTTCTGATATTGCAAATATACACTTTTTTGGATTCAAATATATGCCATACATTCTGCAACATTCAAAGACTTGTCTGAGATGTTTGAAATGTTGTTCTCTTAACTTCAAATGAAATGTTAAGTCATCCTAATAATCTGCCATAAACTTCCCAATTAAATCATTAAAAGCATGATCTATGGTTGTTTGAAATGTTGCACCATCATTTTTTATCCCAAATGGCATACATACATAAGAATATGTTCTGCATGGTGTGACAAATGTTTTTTTTGGTCTGTATTCCTGAGCAACAAGTACTTGGTTGTACCCAAAAAATCCAGTCAACATTGACACTAATGCAAAACCAGTAAATTGTTGAAGCAAGGATTCCATATTTGGGAGATGATAATTATATTTGACACTTGTTTTGTTTAGATCTAAAAAATCCACACAAATCCTGATCTCACCACTCTTTTTACGGACTACCACTAAATTTGATATCCATTATGAATGTTGGATTGAAAAAATTATACCAGTTTTTTCAAATTTTCTAATTCCATCTTAACCAAAGGATTCATTTTGGATTGATTATCCTCATTTTTTGTTTAAATGGTTTGGCACCTTCTTTGATAGGAGTAGTTTGTTGAAATATATACTTATCACATTCCTTCAAATCACCATAGGTCCAGGCAAATACATCTTTAAAATGTTGAAAAAGGAGAGTGTATTTCCTAACCTCTTCATCAGTACAATTGGTCCCCAAATTCAAATACTTTGTTGCTTTATATGTCCCTATATTTATCTTCTAAGTTTCTTGGAATTTTCCAAGGGATGATTCTTATGTCACATTCTTATTCTTTGTCTGATCATCTCTTGTAAAAAGAGATTCCAGACTAAGAGAACTTTTTTGAAATAGGTTAAATTTACTTTCATGAGCTTCTTCTTTTTTACCATTATGAATTTCATCTTATTCTTTATCTGGATCAATTGGTAATAAATTTGCTAAAAATTTGGAGACATGTTCATCGTACTCAAATACTTGTCAGTAGTCTTGGTTATCTCATACAGATGGACACAAAACTTTCTTTGCATGAAATGTGTTGGGATTTTGAGAATCATTATCATTAAACAGAGAGGTTGCTAGTGCTAATGAATATGCTTTTTTATTCTTCTCTCGAGGGACACAAGTTAAATTGAAGGAATTAAATGAATAAATAATTTCCCATACTCTTTTTTCATAATGCTTCAATTTTATCTTTTTGATTTTCTACCATTTTTTATATGATTGATAACCAGTTCTAAATCTCTAGTCACCACCAGGTCTTTGAATTGAATATGAAGTTTCATAGTCATTCCTTGAATTAGTGCTTCATACTTTGCTTCATTATTAGTACATGGAAACTCAAGTCTAACTGCATGTGGATAAATATGGGACTGAGGACTTTTAAAGACTATACCAACTCCAATACCATATTTAGAACAAGCACCATCAAATGAAATTTTCCAGAAGCCATGAAAAATACTTTATTTATTTTGGTTGAGGAGATTCATTTGTTTTGTGTTAAAAAAATAACATAATTCTCAATTCTAGCATCAATATAGTTTTGGAACATTTCAGTTTCCTTTTTCTCAAAGGAGGTGGGCTTTATTTTGTTAATCCCTAAATAGTGGCACATT
>JASDQU010737358.1:100305-111321 GCA_032191745.1 Picea mariana | reverse complement strand
TTTCTGTACATATCTTGCACATCTATTTCTTAGAAGATAATATTCTCAAAGATAAACTATACCTATGGAAGAACAACAAGATAAGGATTGCTATCATTATGACTACAAGTCATACAATACACATGGAAGGATGAAGTACATCAAACAATTCATGTGGAAGTTATTACATAAGTAATAGCTGAAAGATAAGCCGAATTCAGAATCAATCTTGAAGAAACCTAGAAGAAGTAAAGATAGAAAGAATTCAACAATCAAGAGGAAACTGGAGAAAGACTTATGACACCTTGCAGAAGGCAATAAGGATGCAGACATAAGTGTGAATTATGTTAGATGGAGGGAGCCAATTATATACTTCCAAAAGAAAAACATGCACTCATACATGAAGCAAGGATTAGGAGGGAGCTAAGCCTATGATCCATTGAAGATGATGAAGTATATATCCATGGTAGCAGCCATGAAAAGCAGTACGTGTTCAATTTGACTTTAGAAGAAGCCTTCTTTGAAAAGAAGCCTTAAAGTATCCCTGGTTGTCCATCCACATTCATGATCCTATGATGAAATAAATAAGTGGAATATTCAGGGCATGGAATCTATAGAAAACTCCATGGACCCAAGAGCTAAAGAGAAACATGAGGAAGAACATGAAGATTCCAAGAAAGAAATAAAAGATAGAATAACCAGTCATTGTATCGAGAATCACAATATTACCAGTCTGATATGAACTCACTAAAAGCAATCAAGTAGAGGAATTGGAAGTTGTGATGAAGAACATTGTAGGAAAAGACTTATGAATGTAAGCATTGCTAGATCCAGAACTAGAGGATATCCCAGATGGAGGGAGAAGACTATGATGATTGCTTGTTCCAGTAAACCAAACATACCTCTACATGAGCCATTATATCATCCACAATATTCATGTGATTGACAAAGACTATTCTCCAAAATAATTGAACAAAGAGCGTATGAAGAGAAACCTCAAGGATTTGAGGTATACCAGAAAGTGACCCTTGTATGTAGATGAAAGAAGACAACTTGGTGGAGAACCTCTAATACACAACATAAGCGTGGTGAAAACATTTTATATTATATCAAAATGATTACTCAGAACTCCAGAATGATAGATTTCCAATCCATGACAAAGATCTCATGATGACAGAAGAAGTGCCACATGGGTATGTTCCAGTTTGAGCCTTTCCACGATGTTATGAGATAGGAGGGAACAAAATATGAATCCAATAATGATATAATATATTGATCAGAGCTATATGAAGCCTTCAGAAAGACTGAAGTACATTTGAGATCAAGCATTACATTCTCTGTGATGAAGTCCAAAAAAGAGAAGTGATTCTCCAAATATATATATCTCCATAGATGAGCAAGATAAGAAGACATTTTGGTAAAGCCTCTGTCCAAGATGAAAGAGTTTGCATACTCAAGCTGGAGCTCGTGGAGATGACTTCCTTATTTAAAAAAGAAAGAGATGACTCCCAGGTTGGGAGGGAGCACTGATGTGTTATTGATTTATGGTCAGTCATTTTTCAGTTCGAAAAATGGTCCAGGATGATCAGTTTCTTTTCCAGTTCGGAAAGTGGTTTGAGATTTCTGACGGATAGGCATTTTCTAGTTCAGAAAATGGTCCAGATTGAACTATCATTTTTGTAATGAATATGGTTCGATGGATTGCTTATGTACCATAGACAAATATTTCCCATTGTGGTTAACATGGGAATGGCCTAGGACCGTCTCTCTTCTTGAGGGTTACTCAAGAAGAATGGTCCGCCTCGCCGGACAATCATTCTTTCTAAGCTCACAGTTGTGAGAAGTTTCGAAGAATGGTCCATTTTGGAGGTTGGTGCAGGAAAGTCATTTCCTTTGGAAATGGTCCAGATAATCATTCCCTAGGGCAGATTCATTTTCGCCAGGTTGCACTTTGTTTAGAGCTAGAGTAATGGCCCAGATAGGTGAATGGTCCAGGTTCAACAATCAGGGATAGACATTCCCTAGGGCAGACTCATTCTCTCCAGGTTGCACTTTGTTTAGTGCCAGAGGAATGTCCTAGGATAGGGAATGGTCTAGGCTAAAAAATTGGGACCATTATTCTTCCTTTCTTGAGAAGAATAGTCCAGATAGCTCATCATTGATGTTTGACTTTCTGAGGGCAGATGATCTTCCAGATCTCACAGATATGAATGGAAGAATGGCCTAGATGATTCAGTTTATATCATAACAATGTTTTCTATGTAGGTTGATATCAGATGATTGTTATGGAGAATGTATGTCTCTAGACAGTAGATGTATACTACTGTGGTAGATGTATTCCACTGATTGTGACTATATGTCACTGATCAAGTACTTGTGTGCTACTTGGTGTGGTAGTGTACCACTGGATTTTAGTTTTGTACTACTATGGATAGACACAATTGTGTTCTATTGAATGATATTATTCTGATTGCCTTGAAGACTATCAACAATGTTGGAAATGATTATCATCTAGATGGATGATCAATGGACAGAGATTTTCTAGACGGAAAATGATCAAGGACATTTATTCTTCTAGGACATATGTCCGTATTAGAAGAATGGTTCTTGTGTCACTGTATGGAGTGAGTGACTTATCCAACATCATGTTTGATTACTCAAATGGAGTATGGTTTTGAGAGATGACGCAGTTGATGATATTGATAGTGAAGACCATTACCTTCAAATACCTCCCTAGCTAGGAGGGAGTGTTGATATTATGATAGTTGCGGGAGGTATTTACCTCCACGTGTAAACTTGATGAGAATAGAATATTTCAGGAAGCAAGAAGAAACCCTAATTAGTTGGCTAATAACCCTAGAATACAAGTCGACTCAAGAGGATAACTTGTATTATGTTATTAACCTCTAAGAGAAGAATTCGGCTAAAGGAAATATTATATACTAAGTAAATAAGCACCCAAAATGAGAAGTCAGCCCATGCATTTTTCCAGTTTTAGTATAAATACAGGAGGCCGATCTTCATTCTGGTAGGCATTCTTAGAACTGCAGAGCTCACTTGTGTGCACTGCAGTTAGCCAGTTTTGTGCGCAAGTTTGGAGGAGAGCTTCCGTTGCAGCTGCTGCGGCTAGCAGATTATGTTTTTGGCTTGGACTATCTCTTGGTTATGGTTTGGACTATCTGATCATCTCTTGTTTGGTGTGCTATCCTTTGAGAAAGGTGCACCACCCTTTGTTTGGCTATCTAGCCTAGGGTTTTCTTTCAGAATGATTCTCTGTCAAGGTTAAGGTGCTCGGAGGGTGGCTTCGACCTATGGTTGGGAGACAATAGTGATATTGTCTATGGTAAAACAAGCACAATCCATCATATTCTAACAAAGGGCAATGTAATGATCATGAACACCATGAGAATGATGGATTCCCCGGGGAGTGGAAAAAATCACTTGATGTTTAGAGAGGATGGATTGGAGGTCTTGCGGCAGATAGGGTGTTTAAGTTGCTTGTATGGCATGGAGTTGGGAAATAATGCTAGAATGACCTTTTTTGAGCAGCTTTTCCATGAGATGGGAACTAATGATCTCTGGGGAACCGACGATGATGCCTTGTAACTTATATTGTTGGCCCTCCTGGTCAAATTGCATGGTTAATTCCTTAAAATCCATGAGAATGGGACCCAAAGTCCTTAGCCATTCTGCACCCAACACGATGTCACAACCACCCATGTCGATAGCAAACATATGAGATTTCAGGTGGTAGTCACCAATTTGGAGACACACATTTTCACAACGCCCTCCACATTTCATGGACCCACCATTAGCAATCATGATTTGGAAATTATTGACTACACAAATATATCAATTAGTTTCTTGGGCAATGCAGTGATGAATAAAATTATGGTTGCTTCCACTATCAACAAGAATGATGACCTTCCTATGCTTGATGTAACCAATTAGCTTGAGGGTTTGGGGAGCAGAGAAGCCAATGAGAGTATTTAGGGAAATGACTGGTTCTACTTCGAGAGGGTCCGAGGGAGGAGTTATGTCAGTGGGTTCAAGTGACATAGACACAAGGGGAGATTCAACATCATCTTTCAAAACATCCTTCGAGATGGCCATAAAAAACTTTTGTTCCTTACACTTGTGTCCCGAAAAATATTTGTCATCACAATTATAACAAATGCCTTTGAGTCGGCATTCAGCCATTTCGGTCCTGGTCAATTTTTGGATATTTAGTGTAGCAGAAGGAGGAGTGGGATTTACTGGTTTAGTGTGAGGAATAAAGGAGGGTTTCTGATTTTGAGAAGAGACAACTTGTTGTGCTTCCTTATCTCTTTTAATAGCCTCCACCCTATTAGAATATTGGATGTGCTCATTTAACCATAGACAATATAACAATATTGTCACCCAACCATAGGCACTAATGCCACCCCCGAGCACCTTGACTTTGAAAGAGAGAAGAATTCTGGTAGCAGATCAATATCCAACCAAGGTTAATGCACCAAGAAAATATAACCAAGACTGATCAGAGAGTCCAACCCAGAAAGACCGAGAATATAGATTTCAGAACTGGTGGCAGCAACTTCTCCTAAGACTTGCGCACAAACTAGCCTTATGCAGTGCACACAAGCGTGCTTCTGTAATTCTGAGAATGTCTGGCTTAAATGAAGACTGGCCTCCTGTATTTATACTGCTTCTGCCAAACTACCTGGGCCGACTTCTCATTATGGGTGCTAATTATTTAGTATATAATATTTCCTTTAGCCGACTTCTCTTCTAGGGTTATATCAAAATCTTTTCTTGCTTCCAAAATATTCTAATCTTGTCATAGGTCACAAATGGAGGTTAATACCTCCCGCAACTACCATAATATTGACACACCCAAATCTAAGGCTGAGCCATGAGGACATGGGCATGAATATCATCCTTAAGGCCACTGATAAAACATTCTCGAAAAAAAGCATCAGACATGCCCTCTATACGAAAAGCCAGTCACTCAAAAGTAGCTATAAAGTCTTCCACTATGCCAGATTTTTTCAACTTTGTCAAATGACCTAAATGGTTGGTGTCAGTGTCAAAGCATTCATAAAGCTCTACCACAAAGTGTGTCCAAGCAACATACCCTTGTCGAACAATTTTTCTCCATTGCCACCATTGCCAACGTTATTGATCTAGATGGAGAACACCATACCAGAGTTTGGCCAACTCATCCATAATGCCATACAAAGAGAACTAATGTTCCATTTGAGTTACCTGTCTAGTGGGATCCGAGCCATAAAATTTGGTCACATCCACACGCGAAAGGCATAGGTCACGCTAAAAGTGATGGGGCTAAAAATTATGGGAATGAGAGGAAGTTTCACCTTTGGTATGCAAAGGTGGGTTAGATAAGGGAGGATCTGCAGGGATATGCAGCTTGGTGCAGATCATCGTAGTGACAGATTCAAGCTGGGTAGCAATGTCTTGTTTGAGGTATTGTTTGAGTTCCTTGATTGAGGTGGTGATGGAGGAATGGATGTTTTTATTGATGGTGGCAATATTGAAACTGAGCTGTCTAACTTCTTGTTGGGTCTCTGTGAAATTAGAGTGCAAGGTATTGAATCGAGCTTCCAAGTCTTGGCTACGGGTATGGGCCATGATGACGAGGGAACCGAAAAAGGGCAGGTGGGGTCGAATTTTTTTTTGAAAAATGATAGGTATGAATGTGATAAGGGCGAAGAGAGAAATCCAATGGAATAGGTCTCAAATAATGGTGCCAACATAATCCATTTTTTTTTTTACACCTGCGAAGTTATACTCCGATCTGAAGAATACTGTAGTGATGAAATGCCCAAATTCTTAATCAGGAATAAATGTGTAGTAATTTGGAAAATTGAATGCAGGAGACACAGTTGCACAACAATAGATATTATCTGTTTTGTTTTTTGTTACTGTCCCCAAAGGTTAGGTATTCAAGGGTTCTACAGACAAGGGTTTTCCTTGTGCTATAGCTCTCTGATATACGTGCAAGGTCCAACCATATTAATTGGCCCAATATCTCAGGACAACAAATAAGGAGGCTAGACCGTGCCCTTAGCCATACTACCTGACTACCCAGGTACTAGAGAGTATCTTACCGAGTGGTTTTCTCTGTGGCACTATAGCAATCAGGCAGACGATCGGTTTATCTATGGAGGGCTTCCATAAATCTAGGTCGATCGGTATACAAGTGTTGTCTGATGCGCTACCACTCGAAGGGGTACCAACATGGGTTACAAGGGTGGTCAACAAATGTGTGCTTAAGTACCACTTGTATTTCCTGCGTGTATGAATCCAAAACCGTGGGTTTATGCACATAACGATAGATATTTGTAGCTTAAAGATGTCAAGATACATCTCTACCCTGAAAAAAATTTAGCCCACAATTTTCTACCGAGGAAGGTGATCTGATAACACTTGTAACATTCCAGATACAAAAAAGTATGCATAACAAAAATAAATAGCTAGAAATGGAAGATGAACAACAATACAACTAGAACAACACCATAATAATACCAAAATGATACCAGAATAATACCAGAAAGAGCACTTTGATTACTGAGAGAAATGTTCACTTGCCTCTTCGAGGGGGCAACCTCTAGCATAACAGAGATCTATTACAATAATATCCAAGACAAAAGTTCTCATACCCTCGACTCCTATTTATACTAAATATGTCTATCAAAAGAACCATCTAGAGGAAGATCCTTCTAGAAGCGGAAGCTTCTATTAGGTCTTCTTACATTGGACTTATTCTTCCTTATTGCTAGGCCTTATTAATATTGACCTTTATTACATCAAAATATATTATTCTACCTATGTGAGGGGTTAGGTCCCTAACAATAAAACCATGTACTTTATCAATAAAAGAAATGGCTGATATATGGTGAAGAAAACATAAATTTGTAGCAACAATGCTTATAAGACAATAATTTCACAATAAGTGCCTTAAAATGGCTTCAAGATGACCAAGAAGAATTACTAATCAATACCAAAATACTAGCATTTGTCAGAAGCAAATAAGACAATGTATTTATCAACTTTCTAAATTTCTTTTAGGTGATTTTAGTGCTACAATATATGGTTGTATCTTACTTTAGTAACAACAACAAAATTTTTAGTAGATTAGGCTATTCTAAGGTTAGGATTAGTTAGTAGAGAGCTCGAGGTAAAGGTTTTGATGGTGTTTTTTATCAATCACTCAATAACAAGGATTAGACTAGTGATTTTAGGGAAAATGGAATCTCTTAGGCATCATCAAATCTTGAAGGAGAAAATTATAATAAGAGAATGAAAGACAAGAGGGGTCAATAATTGAAGTGTTGGTAACCCAAGGCTTCAATCTCCAAACACTAGGGGGGAAATGGATACTAGGAAGTAGGTAACCCTAGGCCCTAGTAGTTTTCCACCTTCTTTAGCTCAAAGGTGAAAAAGAGGACGACTTAGATGAAGAAAAATGTGCTAGGGTGTTGCAATGGCAAGCCCCTTAGCAAAAGCTTCAAGAAAATCGACTTTCTAGCAAAATCTAGTAGGTGAAAGCTATTAAGGCAATGGCAATAACATGTGCTTAGCCTCCTAGGGTTTTAAGCTAGAAATTTCATAATATTAGTATAAATGAAAGATAAATGTAACTATAACAATTCAATGAATAATAATTGCAAAAAATTTACTTACATCCACCAAGAATCATCTAGCAAATACTCTAGTTGAACACTTCCACCAAGAAAATTGCCAAAATAGTCCAAATCAATCCTCCTTCAAGAAGTGCACACTAAATTTAAGTCATGTAACCCCAATTAGGGAGAAAATTTCAGACCTCACACTTGTGTGAGTGAAAGATGATGAAAAAATACAAAGGAAAATCTTGTATTTATACAGTTACAATGACCAGAATTAAGTAAAAAAGGCCGACATTGCCAGTTTACATGTAATATCCAGTTTTTACATTAAATGACAAAATAAAACCCTAAATCAAGCAAAAAATGTGACGTCATTCCATTTTAGGGTGACATTAGGCCTTCGAAGTGCAACGTTGGCCTCCAGGAGAAAAACGTTAGGCCTCCAAGGGCCTCTGGATCAATCCACACGTGCCACTTGGCACACAACTTCCTCCAAAGTGTCCATTAAACACTGGGTAATGTCAAGGGTCATAGAGATGATGTCATGGGCCTTCCAAGGCCTATGTCCTCCTCTCTCTTTGGTGCAAACCTATGATCTGTCTGTGCCCTTGGCTGGGGTCTCAACATCCATTTGGTGGGATTTTATCCCTACGGAGGTCTGAACTAATCATCTCCCCATGTGTACCTGTCCGTCGGGTGTTTCCATGCAACAACAAAAAACACACCTTCCATGGAATCATAAGTCACATGGATCATAGAAATGTCAATCACATCTAATAATCAAGTTATTTAAACATGTGCATAAAACCCCTATTTCCCAGACAAGTGCTCAAAGACGTTATACTATTCTACAAGCCAGGTTTGGAGGGGATGTTAGGAGGTCCTATTGGGATAATTATCATTGGATGTGGGATGTTTTCAGGTGAAGAAAAATCTAGGCCATGTAAGTGGATGAGGTGGTAAGGGATGTGTGAGCAATGGGTGCAGTGATGATAGGGGAATGTATGACTTACCTATGGGTTCCTTTGAAGAGGGTGAGCTGCACCTTGTCATGGATGCAAATGTTTCCAATCCCATTCAATGCCTTTTATATTTTTATCTTATTGCTTTTTCTTTCAAGAGACTAGTTAGGGGACACTATCCTGGCGTGGTGACCAATGGCGACAATGTTACCCACAAGCATTTCCCAGAGATGAGAAGGCTGGCTCATGATGAGACCCCCTTTCTCTTGGCTATGCCACCAAGAGCCACTACCATGGCATGGTGACCAACTAAATGGTAGTGTCATACCACTACATGCCCATGGACCTAATAGGCTAGCTCGTGATGAGACCCCCTATCCCCCAACTAGGTCTTGATTTTATTATTTTATGGTTCCCTCTATCTCTTGCTGAGAATCCTTTTATTGTTTTCTCAGGGATCCCTGGGTGAAGCATCTGAAGGTTTGTTCTTTTGGATTTTATCTTTTTCCAGCTACTTTTACTCTTTGGGCCTTTAGCCCCTTATTCCCACAAGGTAAGGTACAACCATTTTCTAGTTTGGAAAACCCAATTCCCGAACCGATGTATGGGGTGGATGAGAGGGGAAAAGATGAAAAGTGGTAAGTATGGTGGGAACGAACGATGACCTTTCATGAATCCACCCAGTGGAAAATCAAACCCTATGGGAACCAAATTGCTAGGGAATCCTGTCATTCCCCCTAGGTGTAGACAAGTGGAAAGGCATAAGGTCCAAGAACACATTAGAAGTAAAAATAATTAAATGCACATATTCAAATGTTTTGAGAACCAAAGTGACACATACCATGATACCCAGACTCATTACCTCATGGAGAAAGACCCACTACTACTGAAGGACCAAGCCGATGGGATGGATGCTGCAACTGCTGACAAGGTGGAGGTGTTGAAGAAGAAATATGGGCCCTCCAGGGCTAGTCCCAAGTCAATATGCCTCTTGTTACTCCATGTATAGTACCTGTGGGCCTCAAGACATAATCTCCTTAGTTATCCCTAGGCTAGGGGATAACATCTGGCTCCAACTTGGGGATATGTGCTCACCATAGAGCGCATGAGAAAATCAACATCTCTGGGATGACCTGTGACTTGCTTGATCTCAAAAAATGATTATTATTGATCATTTGGGGTGGTGATATCATCCCTGGCTCATATATGGTACATAAAATAAAAATAAGCAAGCATATATACAAATGGAAATACAACTACTCTAGCATGAAATTCATATGGTATATACAACGAATGCAAATGCCTACCTACTTACCTCTACTTACCTGTTAGTTGAATGCTAGGTGTACTCAAATAGATAGTGAATCCGTCCTAGCAATGTCTCATAGTACCTGCCTTTGTGCTTGATCATAAACCAGAACAATGGCAAGTTAAGCACAAAAATAACACGAGTTCGCAAATGTATGGCATCATCAGAAAGCGTAAATTCTAGATCATGGAGGTAGGAGGGAGGGACAAAATAATGCCAAGTCATACTATTAGGAAAGTGCTCAATCCATTTCAGAAAGGGATCATGAAAATATTGACTCAAAGAGTTTGAAGGTTGGATACCTTGGAAGTCTTCACAATATGAGGTCTGGGAAGGAAATAGCAAGAACCTAGAGGGTGACTGACAAGTTCTTAAGGGAAGGATGAAAGACTGAGATGAAAAAATTCTTCTTGAGGTATTCAACCTACCCTTGAAATCTATGGTTTTCCTCAAAGGAAAGTTAATACAAAAGACATACTTCCCAACTACACCCTTAATGACACAACAAGATAAAATAATCGAAGGTGGCTAGAAAACATTGTCACAAGGATCCTCCTCTAGACAAACAATGTCGTTATCAATATCTGAGCACAAAGGTGGTTGATAATATTCTTCATAAAATAAATGCAAGTTCTCAGAGGGATAATCATTAAAATTCTCAAGGTATGACCGAAATTCACTAGGAGAATATAGCACCAGGTCATCCTTGGGTGTTTGTAACAGGTTTGTAATCATACCATCTCCTTGTTTCCAATTGTCAAGTTTATTAGTAACTTCATGTGATAAAGGTAAAGGAAACTTTTGGAAATGACCCTTAATGTTGTAAATGGGATCCCCATCATATCCATTCACATCCCATTTATGCTTCCCGACATGTATGAATTCATCAATATTATCAACAAAGTCATCATCTTCATCATAACATGAAGGGGTTAGAGCATACAAAACTTCTTCAATTTTCACATCATAAGATAGAGAATCATTAAAAATTTGGAAAGGGAAGTAACTTACCTTGATTACTTCTTCTTGTGCAGGAGCTTCAAGTATTTGGATAACTTCATCAAATGGAAGACTTGCCTTTACATCTTCTAGATTATCCAAGGGTTCCTTTTCTTTTTCACTGTATGAATCATAG
>JASDQU010737358.1:82370-96626 GCA_032191745.1 Picea mariana | reverse complement strand
GGGGGGGGTCCAAAATTGCGTATGCAGTTTTCCAACGGCCACGATCGAGGAGCTCGGATCAACGGCTCATGAGCAGCCTCATCCCTCTCATCTACCTTGTCTTTAACCCGCGCAGGCCCTTCTCCCGTGACGTCATCTTCCTTCTCGCCTTTCCACTACTGCCGTGTGTCATCGCTCCCCTCTCTCTCACTCGTCCACATGGCCTTTTCCCCGTCTCATCATCCATTTTCCGCCCGCCGCGTGTCCTTTTCCATCCACGTCAACTTCTCACTAAAATTCATCCCCTACGTCTACCCTCTTTCCCCCTGCACTCGTTCCTTCTGCCAAGTGTCTCTCCTACAACCCTTCTCACCTCCCTATCTGTTCAGGCCTTGTCCTCGTAATCCGACGCCACCACCCCTGTCATGCGCCCCATCCTTCGCGCTGGCCTCCACGCCTACCCGTCCTTCAAGTTGTTCAGTTATTCCAGGTGGTGGCGAGAGGAGTATTCCATATCCCGAAATGATGAGTTGGCTGGGCCGTTCTCAATCCCAAGAAGTAGTTATTGAAGTGGTTGGTGGTGGTTAGACATCGTCTCCGCCATAATGGGAAAGTCCTGCAGTGAATTAAAGGCACGTCGATTCGTCGATGAAACTGTCAGAAGATCGATCACGTCTGCCATAAGTTGCACGACCATTCAAAGATTGCGGCTACAGAGTGTCAGAAACCATGCAGATGCAAAGCCTTCAATGCAGTATCTTGGTTCCGCTGCTGTTGTTGTTTTGAGTATATGTAGGCATTTTTTCCATTTTTGTATCTATCAATGGTAGAGCTAAGCTCCCGACTGTAAAGTTTCAACAAATATTCTGGTTTCCTGGTTATGCCTCTGTGTTTGAGACTTCTTGGTTTATGAAAAATAGTTCTTCTTTTTCCATCTTTGTTTCATCTTATGCCGGAGGGTTCACAGTTGAATGATTCACGTGGATTGTTACAGTTTTGTTATGATAAAGGATTTGTTGTGACATTATTGTACTCTCTGGTTTTTCGTGTTTGAATATAAAGGATGTTGTGTTCAAATGCTTTCTTCTCCAGTCTGATATGAACCTGAGGTTTATGACAGACCTCCGCACTCTTCTCATGAAAGTCTTCCCCCTACTCACCCTTTTACTGCAACTCGCTGTTTGGAGTTTATCAAGACCTCACTCGTCATGCATGCTTGGCCTAGCTTTTGAGTTGAGACAATATTGTTCTGAGTTTCCTTCCATTTGATCACCCCTTTCAAACAAATCGTGACATTAAACTAATGGGCGTCGGGCTCTGCTCCTGTAAGCAATCCAGGAGTGACCTCTGGCTCCAACACCCCCTACCTATGAAAGTATTTCTTCCATGTCCTCTTTTATTGCCTTCTCCTTTATAATAATCATGTGTTTGACTCTTCCCTTTCTAAGCTAGGCACATGGTTTCGCCAGTGGAATGAGCTGACTTCTTTCTAAAGGCTTTCTTATGTTCCAAAATTTTCTCCACCAACTTGTCAAATGTGATGGATTTCATTTGACCACTAGCTTGGAGAGATTCAATATAATGAGAATATGTGGGGTAGAGGGTCTTAATGAAGGTTGTGAGAGGGATATCTATCTTCACCCCAGTGGCATCAATGTCATGCATTATGACTTTTTGATCTGACAAGCTAAAACCATAGGGTAGCAAACTGACCATTCTTAGATCAAACAAAGAACGTTCCATATGGAAGGACAAAGACCAGAAATCATATGCTGTGATTTCTGCGACAATAAGAAAAGATGTGAGCCATCATATTTATTCTATTAACGAATCCTATATTACTTTGAAGAGATTGAATGAATTGTATGACACACACTCAGAACTAGGACTCATACAATTGATGGTGAAGCTATTCAACCTAGAGTTGAAGAATGATGATAGGTCATCATTCTTTCCTATATGAGGGGAGTATACCCTTTTGCTGACTGTTTTCAAATGTAATGGACCAAATTGGTTCATCAACTAAGTATCCAAAATAAATAAGATAGAGTATATATATATATATATATATATATATATATATATATATAATCATTATGTAATGTATTTGATGCACATTTATGTATGTTATAATGCCTCCCCTTTCAAGGATGGTTTGTCCTTAAAGCATACTCTGGAGAAGGTACATCTTTGTTCTTGCCTATAGTACTTTCACTTGATGCTTTGTCCTTGATGTTGTCATGGTTGATGAAACTTCTGCGATTTTTGAAGTGTTGAATGTAATTGTTCCATTGTTTAAGGGTTAGTATATCCTAATTTGATTTTCTGTAAAATTCGTCCTATTTCCAAGTGAAGTGTTGATTTTTTCTCCACTTATTTTGGAATTGTGATTATTTTGAACATATGGAGAGTGTTGTTTATATTCATATTGAGTTTGTTATTTCCTGTTCATTGAGAAATACAATAACTCTTATGATTAGAATTTAGGCTCATGATAAGGCAAGCATTGATCTTGTGTATTGATTTTTGTTCCAAAACATTCATCCATCACTTCTTGTGATTTATTCGTTAATAAATTCAAACATAATTGTCGTTTTGATTTATTGTGTCAATTGGATCTGTATTGGTTCCCTTTTCCATGGTTTGGGTTTTAACATTTGACAACTTTCCTAATTCATTTGGATTGGTTGTTGTTTCTTTATGGATCAATGTTTTTTTGTTTCCTAGTTGTTCTAGTTTTTTCTGTAGTGTTTTTTTCTTATCCTTTCTTGATTTATTCAAGAAAGCTTCAATTATAATTCCCCAAGGGATAATTTTCTTCATCTTTCTTTGATAACTCGTAGTTGCAATTCTTCTTGATCTCGGGTTTAGTATCCCTGATTCACTTTAGGATTTATATCTTCATCGTAAACCTGTGTCATTTTGTCAATCATTTATTTTGTGTTTGTTGAGACTTCTATAGTCTCAATTTGTGTTTCAACATCTGAAAATATCCCTAATTCAGTTGGATCAATTGATGTCTCTTTATTAACAACATTTCCTTACATTTTCATTTTTTAGCGTTGGCATACTTTTCCAAAGTTTTGTGAGTGAGATGTCGTCTCGAATATTTAGACAAGAGATTTATGATAAGATCTTGATTCTTGCAACTTATACTTATATTCTTGTTCTTTATATTTATGAATGTTCAGTTGATATTTTTCTACCTCATGTTTCAAATGTAAACTTCATCATCAAGGCTCATGTTTTTTCTGCTGAATTTTTGTAATTTATTATTTAATTCTTCACATCAATCTCTTAGGGAGTTATTACATATTCTCTTAAGTGGTTGTATTCATTTTCCAAAGCTGATCCCACGTTTTCTATTTCTTTTTCTTTGATATTAATTGTATAAAAAACGTTACACAATGATTAATAATTCCCAATCTGGTTAATATATTACATTTATGTATGTTACATCAAACCTGATTTCTTAAGTTGTGAACATTACAACTCAAATCTGAGTTTGAAGGGCTTGGTTTATTCAAGTAGCTTGATCTGCATATGAGATCCTAAAAGAAGATAAAAAAAGACACATTTGTGCACACATGGACTACATACTGCATAGGGTATATTGGTGTCATGAGTCGACATCTTTATAATAAATATATGCAAGTATTGCAATTGGGAATATGATCATTGGTTAATTTTATCAAGGAGGACTAGTATGTGGCTGAGAAACCGTGACCCAGGGGCATATAAGCTGTCAAAATCACTCAGGGATTGCACTTGACCTGGGCCACACCAACCCTTATCATGGATGGATTTTTTGGTGTCTCCTTCCAATAACGACGGGTTTCGAACTTGGGCCACCATGCAAAATGAGGCTCATCGAAACCGATTACTCTATCGAGATTTGACATTAAAGTTGAAGAAAATGAGGGTGGGCTTTGATCCACTTATGTGTGCAAAGACTATTTTTAATATAATCTCTTTGGGTGCAACTACACATTCAATCACCACTTCAAGGTGTGATCCAGGTGGATATTGGTGGCCACCCACCTATTCCAACTAGATCCTCATGTCCGTTTTTGATTCAACAAGTCTTTCTGTACTGCTTTATAATTGTGAGTTCTACACTTCTGGGGCTGTCTGAAGCCTCACACATTCTCCAGGTGGATATGGGTGGCCTCTCGCCTAATCCAACTGGATTATTTTGTATGTTTTCATGTCAACACATCTTGCTGTACTTCCAGGGCTGTTTTGGGGACCTAAATGTTGTTTTTTGACTTTCACAGTTAGAATATACACAAAGTTAGAGTGTGATGGTGAAATGTGTAGTTCTCTGAAAGACCTTTCCAACGGGCTATCACACGCCTAAAACATAGGTCGTATGCAAAATTTATGACCCTAGCAAGTTGAGGTACCAAATTACACCAACTTACCCATAGGGCCCACATGAATTTTGGCGTTTCACCTTCTAGGGTTAGGTTTTTGGATGTTTTGAAGGATCAGATCCTGTCACTGAGAGGTGGGGGGTGAATCAGTGACACAACAATTATATCAATTTTTCATTTATCAATGCAAACATAATTTTAACACAGTATTTTATCGTGGAACCCAATTGGGAAAACCACAAACTCTTTTCTATTAACTGCAAAAATTGTTTTACATGTTACATAGAAGGAATATGTACTTCCTCTTTGATCAACACCAACTGATCAAGATGCACCCACACCCTGGTTTACCAGCACCAACTGGTAGGAGGCTACGACCTCCTATTTAGTTAGCTACAAATGACAAGGAAGCACCAACTCCTTTTGCAGGCACCAACCTGCCCTTGCACCACCTAACCACCCTTAATGCATAGGTATTTAGATTTTCTTCCTGGAATCTGCTTCAACTTTTGATCTTTTGATATGGACTGCAGACACTCTTTCTTCTCAACACTCTTCTAGGGTTATATACTCTTCAAATTGTGTGAGTGTGACACAATTGTGTCCCTTCATTTTGACCATCGTACCTCTTCGATTAATTAGTCTGAATTACTGTTTATTTATTTTACCATGAAGGTTTTTCATAAATTGATCACAGTCATGGATCAATTTAATCCCATATACTTGATTCCTAATCTCTTTTATATTCATAGAGACCAAATTCTATGGAGGCACTTCCTTCAATCCATTTCATATGATCGAGCATTACAGAACCACTGGCTTATCGAATATAGTGACGTATAATAGTTTCATTTTAAAAAGTCTTATATCATATGACCATTGGTGGTAACCAGATGCTAAGAAAAACAAGTGCTTGAGCGATTTATTAAATCAATGGTTACTATTCGATCTTCTGATGGGATGAATGGTTGATGAAATTTTGACACTTTGACCTTCGAGTATTTGTGACTTCCAACATTTCAAAACTCCTGATTACGATATCGCTGAAACAATTAAATGGTTCATGTTTATTTTGTGGAGACAGATCAACGGTCAGGTTTTAAACCTTACACCCATCCTTTCACTACTAAATCCGACAGCTATGAATTAATCATGCATTGAGATGGATGACCACCATTTAATCTATATCTATGGACTTCGGAGATATCAAATCTCAAATTCCTTCTCTCCTCTGTACGTTATTCTTCCGGAGTTGACAAACGATTGACACATGTCCCTCTTTTGATCAACGGTCGAGATCCTTTCACGTCTCCTAGCTTCAAAATTCTCAGACCTCAACTTTTGCTGTAGTATGATCAACAATTGAGAATACTCCTGAAGCGATATTTTAGATCAAACGACTTATGTCCATTTCGGGATTTCGACATTTGGGACTTCAAGACATTGGGCGAGTGCAGTGGTAAAAACTCTCGAAGCAAAACTCTTGGAGTGACGTAACTGCTTACGTCACTTGATGATGTGTCACGATCCGAGTATCTACCACGTGTCACTCATATTCATGATTTTCACGTACCTGAAATGCCAAATCAACTTCACACTTGTCAATGTATGATTGCGCCACGTGTCATTGCTGATGTGGATCCTCATGTGGCACATGCTCTTTCTCCTGGATCTAATGACTGTCCTAACTCTCAGTGTATTCTTAGATCGATGAATGAGAGCAATTTTGGATCTTCGTCCTTCGGGACTTCATAAATTTTGACATTTGAAACTCCCAAAGCAATTCTCCCGGAGTGATGTAACTCACTTACGTCACTTGTTGACATCGCACGAGCCAATTTCCTCTTGACACTTGTCATCTTCTGATTATGCCATGTGTACCTGCTGATGAGGTTTGATGACATGGATCTCCCACACGACCTTGTTGACGTGGTCTGCTAACTAACAATCATGATCCAATGGTCCTCGTATGTCCTCTAAATCTGACGGTCCTTATTCACTTCGAATTTCTAGGCTCTGGGTATTTCAAATCTCAAACTGATGGGGTGTAAGTTCCTCGCTTTTTTATACCCGAAGTGGATTCTGTTTGTTGATCAGGTTCTTTAGATCAACAGTTCGATCTATTTTGGAATGCAACTCTTATAGTTTTTTCCTTTCCTTCCACTTTGAGATGATCCAACGACTGTTGATATTCTCGAAGCAGATCAATGGTCGATGATGATTGCGGAACTACAATTTACGAGTGATTTAATTTTCCTTTCAATCTCCACAATCTATCCTTGTCGTATATTTTGTGATTGTGCATCTGACAGTCACAATTTAATATGACTTAATCTGGTCGTTAGTTGTATCAACCGTAGTCATAGATCGTTGAAGCTGTGTGATCTGATGATCTAGATGGATTGTAGGATTGTAACTAGCAAGTGGTTTAATTCTGCTTTCTCTCACCACAATTCATTCCTACCGTTGATGGCTTGCAGATCCGATGGTCATGATATTTCAATCGTCAACCTCTTGATGAGACAACTGTTGAGGCTACGCTTTTCCTTCCAAGTTTTGATCTATGTGTTTGCTAACCCTCCTGAGCTTTTATCATAAGAACATTGTTGATCCTGTCGTGATCAACAATAATCACAAATTTCTTCTGCTACCTGATATATTGTGCAGTGTGCTCTTCCTTCCGAGCTTTGACCTTCATACTATTCGCTCCTCTCATCACATCGACTGTTGACATCTTCTGCTGACTGATGTACTGTTGAAATCAATGACAACACATGAATGACAATTTGTCCAACATGTTTAGGGTTTTGGCATTCATGAGTAATATGAAAAGGGCTTCTGGATCCTCATTGTCATCCATTTTTCTCAGATGGATGTGCGTAGCAACCTTATCTCTTCTAAGAGATATCTACCACCATTCGAGTAAGTTTCAATTCTGCAGTTTTACAGTTTCAACCTATTTCATTATTTAATAGAAGATATTGTTCACTGGATATTTGTGTGATTATTCCTATCTATGTGTTTATTGTATTCAGTCTATTAATCAGTTCGTTCCGCTCCTAAATCCGGATTAGTGGTATCAGAGCGGTCTGCTCTTCATTTATTTTTGTTCGTGCATGTCTCCAACAAGGTCTGGGTACAAGAAGTTGGGACTCGAACCAATCGATACATTACCAGATAGATCACACCGAGCTCAACAACAACCCATGGGAGACAAAAAGAAATGTGATGGAGCAGGAGATCCTATTAAAATGTTTCTTGAGGAAGCCATCGTGTGACAAAGGAACAAAATGATGGAAAACTTCATGCAGATCCTTCGACGGTTGCCCATGGGAGAAGCATCTTCATCAAGCGACCATGGAACCCCCTTCAAGGTACATCTAAATTTTGATATTCCATTATTTAAAGCACTGATAGATGCAAATGTTGTAGATAAATGGTTGAATCTACTCGAAGGATATTTTTTAGTCCACAATGTTTTCGATAGGGAAAATATCACTTTTTCACTCCTCAAGGTCGTTCCTCATGTTAAATACTGGTGGGATACTTACTCTGAGCAAAGGGCCATGGAGGAATCTGCAATTTTTGTGGTGGCCCCTACAAGGGATTCCTTCTGGGACGCCATTAAAGAAAAATACTACCCTGTTGGAAGCTACGAGGACCAATACACCAGATGGACCACCCTACGTCAAGAAAGGGACCAGAAAGTACCAAACTTCACCAATATTTTCCATACCCTATGCACCAAATTAGGTATCAAATATTCTGAGCATCATCTGGTGATCAAATACTGTAGCTGTTCGCATAGATACATTCAAACAGAAATGGATTTCCTGGACATCGCCTCATTGGGCACAACTTATAGATACACTGTCAAGATCGAGCATAAATTTAAGAAGAAACAGTGAGATTTTGGATCTGCAAACTCCTCACAGCTGAAGCAGGACAAAGGCAACCCCAACCCACATAGCAAGGGACCAAGTCGATATGGCCGCCCTCATGACAATCCATCCAAGCCACAACACAAGAAGGGCAATGAGAAGATGAAGAAGGACACAGGAAAATGGTTTGAGTACCATAAAAGTCCTTGGCACAACACCGACGAATACCTCTCCAAGAAGTCCCTCGTGGTCGAGCTGAATGCTTCCGAGTCAAAGGCCAATTCTGATTTCGAGTCAAATCCTTAAGGAGGGAAGCAAATTATTGATGCTGAACCCAGTGCCACAATCGCTACCACCAAAGTCCGACCAAGTGAACCGGAAGAATTAGAGGAAGGGGAACGCCTCTTTCACTCGCATATGTGGGTTAAGGGGGCTCCGATTCATTCCATTGTCGACAACGGTAATCAGAAGAACCTGATTTTAGTAGAGGTCTTCAAGCGACTGAACCTGCCAATGACACCACACTCATAGCCCTACATCATAGGCTGGCTTCGTCAAGGAAGATATCTCCGTGTCAACCAACAGTGTCATCTGCCCTACGACATCAAGCCTTTCAAAGATGAGGTACTGTGTGATATTTCTCCCCTTGAAGTTTTTGATGTTATTTTAGGACAACCATATTTATGGAAGTGTGATGCTGTGTATGAGTCTAGACCCCGTAGTGTTATTATTACTTTGGGTAGATAATTGTACAGGATCCCATAGGTGGCACCGCCTACTGCTATTTATTTAATCTCTTCTAAGAAATGCAGTAAGGTCATTTCATAGACCGGGGAGTTTGTCTTCTTTGTGATCTATGCTCACAGTAAGAAGAAGGTCACCGCCACATCCGTGGCCTCTACACAACACCTCTCCTTGCAGCAGAAGCAAGTGGACAGGATCGTGGAAGAATACATAAACATCTTCGCCTCACCTACAGGGGTACCGAGACACTGCCAAGTCAAGCATCCAATTGATCTGACCCCTGACGCACCTCTACCTAGTGGACTAGTCTATCGGTGCTCGTTGATGGAGAATGATGAAATCAGGCGTTAGATCCATGAGCTTCTTCAAAAGGGGCACATCAGACCCAACTCCTCCCCTTACAGAAGCCCAATTGTACTAGTGCAGAAGAAGGACAAGACTTGGTGACTCTGCATTGATTACAGAGCCTTAAACAAAATCACAGTCAAGAACTGCTACCCCATTCCTAGGATTGATGACCTTCTTGAAAAACTCAAGGGGGAAAAGTTCTTCAACAAGATTGACCTGAAGTCTGGCTACCACTAGGTTCCCATCGAACCAACTAATGTCTGGAAGACAACCTTCAAGTCTAAAGAAGGTCTCTATGAATGGCTAGTCATGCCCTTTGGCTTAACAAATGCACCAACCGCTTTCATGAGGTTGATGGATGATGTATTGAGACCCTTCACCAACTCCTTTGTGGTAGTATATTTGGATGACATCCTCATCTTCAGTAGAATGTGGGAGGAGCACATGCGACATATTCAGTAGGTTTTGAGCACTCTGCGACAACACAAGCTCTATGCCAACTTGGAAAAATGATATTTTGGCATGAACATGGTCCAATACTTGAGCTACATTGTTTATGATCATGGGGTACATGTGGATCTAGCTAAGATCCAAGTCATCCGTGACTGTCCAACCTCGACCACACTGACCGAGCTTCAAAGCTTCTTGGGACTAGCCAATTTCTACCGACGGTTCGTGTTGGGATTATACCATATTGCATGGGCCCTCAGCCAGGTGACCAAGGGCAGTGGTAGGGCATAGTTTGTCTAGGGGAAGGAAAAACAATGAGCATTCGATGATCTAAAACATCATTTGTGCTAAGCTCTAGTACTCTCCTTGCCCGATCTGCAACAACCATTCAAGATTGAGACTGATGCATATGACTACGTTGTGGGCACAGTTCTCACTCATCACGGGCATTCGATGGCATACCATAGTGAGACACTCTCCGATACCGTTCGAAAATACCCCACATATGACAAGGAAATATATTCCATTATACAAGTCTGTCGTCAATGGAAGCATTACATTATGTGGAAAGAGACAATCATAGACACTGATCACAAGCCTCTGCAGTTCATACCGACACAGGGGAAATTGCAGAATGACCGCCATCAGAAGTGGTCCACCTACCTATAGCAGTTCCATCTCAACATCAAGTATAAGACATGTATCTCCAATCATGTCGCTAACTTCCTCATTCGACCTCTTGTGGCTACACTCACCATTGTGCTCCATTCCTGTGGACATGAAACATTGTAGTGGCCCCAACTTTACCAACAAGATCCAGACTTCGCTACCACATATCAACTCTTGGGTAAAAACACCACTGTCACTGATTTTCACATTCAGGATAGACTCTTATGCCCCTTGGGCCATCTCTGTGTTCATACAAGAGAGCATGCAAAGTTGATTTGGGAATCACACTACAGTCGGGTGGCATGACATTTTGGCATAGAGAAAACTGTGGCCGTTCTTCCGAAACATTTTTGTTGGCCAAAACCTTGACATGACGTAATTAAGTATATCATATCTTTCATTGAATATGCCATTTCCAATCCAACCATCAAGAATCAAGGCTTATACACCCCTCTTCCTGTTCCCGAGAAGCCGTGGGAATCCATCTCCATGGATTAGATGTCTGGTTTTCCATCCACCAAGCATGAAAATGACTACATATTTGTGGTCGTTGATCAGTTTTCGAAGATGGCCATCCTCATAGCCTATAAGAAGAATTTCATAGCGGCAGATACTTCCAAGATCTTCTTCGAACAAGTTTGGGTCCACTTTGCGATACCATCGACCATCATCTCCGACTGACATAGCGGGTTCCTTAGCACCTTTTGGTGAAGTCTCTGGTCTCTGTTGGACACCAAGCTCACAAAATCCACTACTTTCCACCCCCAAACTGATGGCCAAACCGAGGTTGTCAATCGATAGATTGTGCACATTCTGTGCAATTACAATTCTAAGCATCCCCATACATGGGACGAGAGTATCCCATATGTCCAACACAGTTACAACAAGGATCTCCATAGTTCCACTGACTATATCCCATTTCAGCTGGGTATGAGATTCCAACCCTTGGGACCCATTAATGTTGCACTTACTCTTTCGACCACACAGACAGACTCTTCCCCTTATCAGTCTGCGATCGACAAAGCCACCAGATTCATTGAGCAGATTCAACACATCCACAGATACGTCTAGGATATTTTGCAGAAATCCAATGCTAAGTACAAGCAACACCATGATCAACACAGGATACCATGCCAGTTTTAGGTTGGCGACAAAGTCTGGTTACATTTGCAGAATGAGCGTCTCATTGGGCCCCATCGAAAGCTTCACCCACTTCGTTATGGGCCTTACACTATCACCAAGGCTGTGGGTAGCAATGCTTTTGATCTCAACACTCCACCCTTCCTTGGTCTGCATCCAATATTCAATGTGGACCTCCTTCGACCATATTTCCCACCATTATTGGACACCTCTAATATTGCCAAACAACTGACACCAATAGAGCTCAACCCTGATTGCATGGAAAAAACATCCACCGATCAGATAGTGGACACATAGGTCAAGGGCACTCGCTAGCAGCAGATCCATCTTTATCGGGTTGTCAAGGCAGGGCAATGCATACACCAAGGAAAGTGGCTCACCCGGGGCCAAATCTAGCAGAAGTTTCCTCATTTGATGGGGGAACTCAATGCAATGGAGACCATTGCTTCCTAAGGGAGGAGGATTAATCTAGGTGGATATCGGTGGCCACCCACCTATTCCAACTAGCTCCTCGTGTCCATTTTTGATTCATCACGTCTTTCTGTAATGCTTTATAATTGTGAGTTCTACACTTCTAGGGCTGTTTGAAGCCTCACACATTCTCTAGGTGGATACGAGTGGCATCTCGCTTAATCCAACTGGCTTATTTTGTATGTTTTCATGTCAGCACATCTTGTTGTAATTTCAGGACTGTTTTGGGGCCCTGAAATTACAATGTTGTTTTTTTGACTTGTCACAGTCAGACTATAAATGGAGTCAGAGTCTGATGATGTAATTTGTAGTTCTCTGAAATACCTTTCCAACAGGCTATCACACGCTTAAGATGGAGGTCGTATGAAAAAGTTATGACCCTAGGAAGTTGAGGTACCAAATTACACCAACTTACCCATAGGGCCCACATGACTTTTGGCATTTCACCCTTTAGGGTTAGGTTTTTGGATGTCTAGGGTTTTGGAATTCATGAGTAATATTAAAAGGGCCTCTGGAGCCTCACTATAATCCATTCTTCTCAGACAGATGCACGTAGCATCCACATCGCTTCTCAGAGATAACTACCACCATTCGAGCAAGTTTCAGTTCTGCAGTTTTACAGTTTCAGCCTATTTCATTATTTAATAGAAGATATTGTTCACTAGATATTTGTGTTATTCTTCCTATCTCTGTGTTGATTGTATTTAGTCTGTTAATCAGTTTGTTCCACTCCTAAATCCAGATAAAGGTGTCCCCAAGCTCCAGGGTAAGAATCCCTCATTGAAATTGAGTGAAAAAATTCTCGCTTTTCACCATTGAATCCAACTCCTTTGGGCGGTGGAACAATACACTTATTAAAGTTAAAAAATGTGTTTTATTTAATCATAGTTACAACATGCGACCTCTCAAAATAAAGCCAATAATTGATATTCACTTGAGGACATGCAACTTTGTTGGGAATGCCACTGCAATGGCCTTTTCCTTATAGAGTGTAGCGCTTATGCTTTTCCACATCTTTCACAATAGAAGAAGAAGAATAAGTAATTTTAACTTCCACGAGGCTAACAATAGCCTATGGGACAGACCGCCTCGCACACTAATTTCATCAGTTCATCCCTTTGCCTGTTCAACTTGATGATGAGCTCCCCTAATTTCTCCACTGTCCCCTCATTGAATAAGTCATTCCAAGAGATAGCTGTCAAGATATTTATATAGTTGTCCCTGCTTTCTTTGAAAGCTTCACACTCTAAAATGAAATGCTTTTTTGTCTCCACTTTTCTGGAGGTGCATAACACACACACCCTTTCTTCCCAAGCTTATTTTGGTCTTTTCCAATGCCAAGTTTCACAAAAGAGTTGATGGGAATTGGTTCTTAATTGGGCAATAAGAATTTTGGCTCTCCAAGATATATTGGCCCCAATGTACGCTTTTTAATGATGATTGTATGTGGGGTTAAACTCTTCAATATACTACTCTTTCTTTCTCCCAATCCCTTTATCCCAAGTTCGCTTGTGGAACCTATCAATAACAAAAGCCTTTATCTCTTTACTATTCATAGGGCACTTGTTCGAGTGGATATCCCATTTAATAATCCATTTAATATTTTGTCTCATCCACGTCTTCTTCCTTTTGCACAATATGTCATTGAATACGACCTTAGGCCACCGAATATCTTCCATTTGCTCATTTTTTTTAGATATCTTATGAGACGCACCATAACAATTGCTTCAATAGGAGCAACCCCCATTTCACTCAGCATGATATCATAAGGGACTAAAATTTTAATTTTAAACTTGTTTGTGATCAAGCGTTTTTGAATCTTCTCAATTTGTTTCCACTGTAAGTCAGATGTCATGCTGGCCCACACTTCACAACCATATAGAACCACTGGGATCACTAAAATCCCATAGAGAGTTTGCATAGTCTTCCAATCCCATAGCTCTGCTTCTTTACATCTATTTTGAAAAGCATAGAACACTTTCCAACCTCCCAAAGTTCTTTTATTTCTGCAGCCTTCCCAACTTAGATTTTTGTTGAAGTCAATTCCGAGGTATTTGTAATCTGCCACTTCTTCAAGAGTGTTGCCTTCAAAGTAGAACTTATGTTGCCTATGTTTTCTTTTGCTAGAAAAAATTACCACTTTCGTCTTGCTAGTATTGAGTTGCATTCCCACTATACTACAAAAGCGCTCAAGAGAA
>JASDQU010737358.1:70542-82320 GCA_032191745.1 Picea mariana | reverse complement strand
GAGATGAAGGTTGTGGCCCTAGACTTATTGATAATAATAATAATCATTATGTAATGTATTTGATGCACATTTATGTATGTTACAATGCCTCCCCTTTCAAGGATGGTTTGTCCTTAAAGCATACTCTGGAGAAGGTACATCTTTGTTCTTGCCTATAATACTTTCACTTGATGCTTTGTCCTTGATGTTGTCATGGTTGATGAAACTTCTGCGATTTTTGAAGTGTTCAATGGAATTGTTCCATTGTTTATGGGTCAGTATATCCTAATTTGATTTTCTGTAAAATTCGTCCTATTTCCAAGTGAAGTGTTGATTTTTTCTCCACTTATTTTGGAATTGTGATTATTTTGAACATATGGAGAGTGTTGTTTATATTCATATTGAGTTTGTTATTTCCCGTTCATTGAGCAATACAATAACTCTTATGATTAGAATTTAGGCTCATGATAAGGCAAGCATCGATCTTGTGTCTTGATTTTTGTTCCAAAACATTCATCCATCACTTCTCGTGATTTATTCGTTAATAAATTCCAACATAATTGTCATTCTGATTTATTGTGTCAATTGGATCTATATTGGTTCCCTTTTCCATGGTTTGGGTTTTAACATTTGACAACTTTCCTAATTCATGTGGATTGGTTGTTGTTTCTTTATGGATCAATGTTTCTTTGTTTCCTAGTTGTTCTAGTTTTTTCTGTAGTGTTTTTTTCTTATCCTTTCTTGATTTATTCAAGCAAGCTTCAATTATAATTTCCCAAGGGATAATTTTCTTCGTCTTTCTTTGATAACTCATAGTTGCAATTCTTCTTGATCTCAGGTTTAGTATCCCTGATTCACTTTAGGCTTTATATCTTCATCGTAAACCTGTGTCATTTTGTCAATCATTTATTTTGTGTTTGTTGAGACTTCTATAGTCTCAATTTGTGTTTCAACATCTGAAAATATCCCTAATTCAGTTGGATCAATTGATGTCTCTTTATTAACAACATTTCCTTACATTTTCATTTTTTAGCGTTGTCATACTTTTCCAAAGTTTTGTGAGTGAGATGTTGTCTCGAATATTTAGAAAAGATATTTCTGATAAGATCTTGTTGGATTCTTGCAACTTATACTTATATTCTTGTTCTTTATATTTATGAATGTTCAGTTGATATTTTTCTACCTAATGTTTCAAATGTAAACTTCATCATCAAGGCTCATGTTTTTTCCGTTGAATTTTTGTAATTTATTATTTAATTCTTCACATCAATCTCTTAGGGAGTTATTACATATTCTCTTAAGTGGTTGTATTCATTTTCCAAAGGTGATCCCACGTTTTCTATTTCTTTTTCTTTGATATTAAGTGTATAAAAAACATTACACAATGATTAATAATTCCCAATCTGGTTAATATATTACATTTATGTATGTTACATCAAACCTGATTTCTTAAGTTGTGAACATTGCAACTCAACTCTGAGCTTGAAGGGTTTGGTTTATTCAAGTAGCTTGATCTGCATATGAGATCCTAAAAGAAGATAAAAAAAGACACATTTGTGCACACATGGACTACATACTACATAGGGTATATTGGTGTCATGATTCGACATCTTTATAATAAATATATGCAAGTATTGCAATTGGGAATATGATCATTGGCTAATTTTATCAAGGAGGACTAGTATGTGGCTGAAAAACCGCGACCCAGGGGCATATAAGCTGTCAAAATCACTCAGGGATTGCACTTGACCTGGGCCACACCAACCCTTATCAAGGATGGATTTTTTGGTGTCTCCTTCCAATAACGACGGGTTTCGAACTTGGGCCACCACGCAAAATGAGGCTCATCGAAACCGATTACTCTATCGAGATTTGACATTAAAGTTGAAGAAAATGAGGGTGGGCTTTGATCCACTTATGTGCAAAGACTATTTTTAATATAATCTCTTTGGGTGCAACTACACATTCGATCACCACTTCAAGGTGTGATCCAAGTGGATATTGGTGGCCACCCACCTATTCCAACTAGATCCTCATGTCCGTTTTTGATTCAACAAGTCTTTCTGTACTGATTTATAATTGTGAGTTCTACACTTCCGGGGCTGTCTGAAGCCTCACACATTCTCCAGGTGGATATGGGTGGCCTCTCGCCTAATCCAACTGGATTATTTTGTATGTTTTCATGTCAACACATCTTGCTGTACTTCCAGGGCTGTTTTGGGGACCTAAATGTTGTTTTTTTGAATTTCCACAGTTAGACTATACACAGAGTTAGAGTGTGATGGCAAAATGTGTAGTTCTCTGAAAGACCTTTCCAACGGGCTATCACGCACCTAAAACATAGGTCGTATGCAAAATTTATGACCCTAGCAAGTTGAGGTACCAAATTACACCAACTTACCCATAGGGCCCACATGAATTTTGGCGTTTCACCTTCTAGGGTTAGGTTTTTGGATGTTTTGAAGGATCAGATCTTGTCACTGAGAGGTGGGGGGTGAATTAGTGACACAACAATTATATCAATTTTTCATTTATCAATGCAAACAGAATTTTAACATAGTATTTTATCATGGAACCCAATTGGGAAAACCACAAACTCTTTTCTATTAACTACAAAAATTGTTTTACATGTTACATAGAAGGAATATGTACTTCCTCTTTGATCAACACCGACTGATCAAGATGCACCCACACCCTGGTTTACCAGCACCAACTGGTAGGAGGCTACGACCTCCTATTTTGTCAGCTACAAATGACAAGGAAGCACCAACTCCTTCTGCAGGCACCAACCTACCCTTGCACCACCTACCACCCTTAATGCATAGGTATTTAGATTTTCTTCCTGGAATCTGCTTCAACTTTTGATCTTTTGATATGGACTGTAGACACTCTTTCTTCTCAACACTCTTCTAGGGTTATATACTCTTCAAATTGTGTGAGTGTGACACAATTGTGTCCCTTCATTTCAACCATCACACCTCTTCGATTAATTAGTTTGAATTACTGTTTATTTATTTTACCATGAAGGTTTTTCATAAATTGATCACAGTCATGGATCAATTTAATCCCATATGCTTGATTCCTAATCTCTTTTATATTCATAGAGACCAAATTCTATGGAGGCACTTCCTTCAATCCATTTCATATGACCGAGCATTACATAACCATGGGCTTATCGAATATAGTGACGTATTATAGTTTCCTTTTAAAAACTCTTATATCATATGACCATTGGTGGTAACCAGATGCTAAGAAAAACAAGTGCTTGAGTGATTTATTAAATCAATGGTTACTATTCGATCTTTTGATGGGATGAATGGTTGATGAAATTTTGACACTTTGACCTTTGGGTATTTGTGACTTCCAAAATTTCAAAACTCCTGATTACGATATCGCTGAAACAATTAAACGGTTCATGTTTATTTCGTGGAGACAGATCAACAGCCAGGTTTTAAACCTTACACCCATCCTTTCACTACTAAATCCGACAGCTATGAATTAATCATGCATTGATATGGATGACCACCATTTAATCCAAATCTTCGGACTCCAGAGATATCAAATCTCAGATTCCTTCTCTCCTCTGTACGTTATTCTTCTAGAGTTGACAAACGACTGACACATGTCCCTCTTTTGATCAACAGTTGAGATACTTTCACATCTCTCGGCTTCAGAATTCTCAGACCTTAAATTTTGCTGTAGTATGATCAACAATTGAGAATACTCCCGAAGCAATCTTTCAGATCAAATGACTTATGTCCATTTCAGGATTTCGACATTTGGGACTTCGAGACATTGGGTGAGTACAGTGGTAAAAACTCTCGAAGCAAAACTATTGGAGTGACGTAACTGCTTACGTCACTTGATGATGTGTCACGATCCGAGTAGCTGCCATGTGTCACTCATATTCATGATTTTCACGTACCTGAAATGCCAAATCAACTTGATACTTGTCAATGTATGATTGCGCAACATGTCATTGCTGATGTGGATCCTCATGTGGCACATGCTCTTTCTCCTAGATCTAATGACTGTCCTAACTCCTGGTCTATTCTTAGATCGATGAATGAGAGAAACTTCGGATCTTCGTCCTTCGGGACTTCATAAATTTTGACATTTGAAACTCTCGAAGCAATTCTCCCGGAGTGACGTAACTCGCTTACGTCACTTGTTGACATCGCACGAGCCAATTTCCTCTTGACACTTGTCATCTTCTGATTATTCCATGTGTACTTGATGACGAGGTTTGATGACATGGATCTCCCACACGACCTTGTTGACGTGGTCTGCTAACTAACAATCATGATCCAACGGTCCTCGTATGTCCTCTAAATCCGACGGTCCTTATTCACTTCGAATTTCTGGGCTCCGGGTATTTCAAATCTCAAACTGACGGGGGTGTAAGTTCCTCACTTTTTTATACCCGAAGTGGATTTTGTTTGTTGATCAGGTTCTTTAGATCAACAATTCGATCTATTCTGGAATGTTGCCCTTATAGTTTTATCCTATCCTTCCACTTTGATATGATCCAACAACTGTTGATATTCTCGAAGCAGATCAATGGTCGATGATGATTGCAGAACTACAATTTACGAGTGATTTAATTTTCCTTGCAATCTCCACAATCTATCCTTGTCATATATTTTGTGATTGTGCATCTGACAGTCACAATTTAATATGACTTAAACTGGTCGTTAGTTGTATCAACCGTAGTTGTAGATCGTTGAAGTTGTGTGATCTAATGATCTAGATGGATTGTAGGATTGTAACTAGCAAGTGGTTTAATTCTGCTTTCTCTCACCACAATTCATTCCTGCTGTTGATGGCTTGCAGAACCGATGGTCACGATATTTCAATGGTCAACCTCTTGATCAGACGGCTGCTGAGGCTATGCTTTTCCTTCCAAGTTTTGATCTATGCGTTTGCTAACCCTCCTGAGATTTTATCATAGGAACATTTTTGATCCTGTCGTGATCAACAATAATCAAAAATTTCTTCTGCTACCTGATATATTGTGCAGTGTGCTCTTCCTTCCAAGCTTTGACCTTCATACTATTCGCTCCTCTAATCACATTGACTGTTGACATATTCTGCTGACTGATGTACTGTTGACATCAATGACAACACATGAATGATAATTTGTCCAACACGTTTAGGGTTTTGGCATTCATGAGTAATATGAAAAGGGCCTCTGGATCCTCATTGTCAGCCATTCTGCTCAGATGGATGCGCGTAGCAACCATATCTCTTCTAAGAGATATCTACCACCATTCGAGTAAGTTTCAATTCTGCAGTTTTACAGTTTCAACCTATTTCATTATTTAATAGAAGATATTGTTCACTGGATATTTGTGTTATTATTCCTATCTATGTGTTTATTGTATTCAGTCTATTAATCAGTTCGTTTCGCTCCTAAATCCGAATTAGTGGTATCAGAGCGGTCTGCTCTTCATTTATTTTTCTTCGTGCATGTCTCCAACAAGGTCTGGGTACAAGAAGTTGGGACTCGAACCAATCGATACATTACCAGATAGATCACGTCGAGCCCAACAACAACCCATGGGAGACAAAAAGAAATATGATGGAGCAGGAGATCCTATTAAAATGTTTCTTGAGGAAGCCATCGTGTGACAAAGGAACAAAAGGATGGAAAACTTCATGCAGATCCTTCGACGGTTGCCCATGGGAGAAGCATCTTCATCAAGTGACCATGCAACCCCCTTCAAGGTACATCTAAATTTTGATATTCCATTATTTAAAGCACTGATAGATGCAAATGTTGTAGATAAATGGTTGAATCTACTCGAAGGATATTTTTTAGTCCACAATGTTTTCGATAGGGAAAATATCACTTTTTCACTCCTCAAGGTCGTTCCTCATGTTAAATACTGGTGGGATACTTACTCAGAGCAAAGGGCCATGGAGGAATTTGCAATTTTTGTGGTGGCCCCTACAAGGGATTCCTTCTGGGACGCCATTAAAGAAAAATACTACCCTGTTGGAAGCTACGAGGACCAATACACCATATGGACCACCCTACGTCAAGAAAGGGACTAGAAAGTACCAGACTTCACCAATATTTTCCATACCCTATGCACCAAATTAGGTATCAAATATTCTGAGAATCATTTGGTGATCAAATACTATAGCTATTCGCATAGATACATTCAAACAGAAATGGATTTCCTGGACATCGCCTCATTGGGCACATCTTATAGATACACTGTCAAGATAGAGCTTAAATTTAAGAAGAAACAGTGAGATTTTGGATCTGCAAACTCCTCACAGCCGAAGTAGGACAAAGGCAACCCCAACCCACACAGCAAGGGACCAATTCGATACGGCCGCCCTCATGACAATCCATCCAAGCCGCAACACAAGAAGGGCAATGAGAAGATGAAGAAGGACACGGGAAAATGGTGTGAGTACCATAAAAGTCCTTGGCACAACACCGACGAATACCTCTCCAAGAAGTCCCTCGTGGCCGAGCTGAATGCTTCCGAGTGAAAGGCCAATTCTGATTTCGAGTCAAATCCTTAAGGAGGGAAGCAGATTATCGACGCTGAACCCAGTGTCACAATCACTACCACCAAAGTCCGACCAAGTGAACCAGAAGAACCAAAGGAAGGGGAACGCCTCTTTCACTCGCATATGTGGGTTAAGGGGGCTCTGATTCATTCCATTGTCGACAACGGTAGTAAGAAGAACCTGATTTCAGTAGAGGTCATCAAGCGACCGAACCTGCCAATGACACCGCACTTGTAGCCCTACATCATAGGCTGGATTCTTCAAGGAAGATATCTCCGTGTCAACCAACAGTGTCATCTGCCCTATGACATCAAGCCTTTCAAAGATGAGGTACTGTGTGATATTTCTCCCCTTGAAGTTTGTGATGTTATTTTATTACAACCATATTTATGGAAGTGTGATGCTGTGTATGAGTCTAGACCCCTCAGTGTTATTATTAATTTGGGTAGATAATTGTACAGGATCCCATAGGTGGCACCACCTACTGCTATTTATTTAATCTCTTCTAAGAAATGTAGTAAGGTCATTTCACAGACCGGGGAGTTTGTCTTCTTTGTGATCTGTGCTCACAGTAAGTAGAAGGTCACCGCCACATCTGTGGCCTCTACACAACGCCTCTCCTTGCAGCAGAAGCAAGTGGACAGGATCGTGGAAGAATACATAAACATCTTCGCCTCACCTATAGGGGTACCGAGACACTGCCAAGTCAAGCATCCAATTGATCTGACCCCTGACGCCCCTCTACCTAGTGGACTAGTCTATCAGTGCTTGCTGATGGAGAATGATGAAATCAGGCATTAGATCCAAGAGCTTCTTCAAAAGGAGCACATCAGACCCAACTCCTCCCCTTACAGAAGCCCAATTGTACTAGTGCAGAAGAAGGACAGGACTTGGCGACTCTGCATTGATTACAGAGCCTTAAACAAAATCACAGTCAAGAACTGCTACCCCATTCCTAGGATTGATGACCTTCTTGAAAAAATCAAGGGGGAAAAGTTCTTCAACAATATTGACCTGAAGTCTGGCTACCACTAGGTTCCCATCGAACCAACTAATGTCTGGAAGACAACCTTCAAGTCTAAAGAAGGTCTCTATGAATGGCTAGTCATGCCCTTTGGCTTAACAAATGCACCAACCACTTTCATGAGGTTGATGGATGATGTATTGAGACCCTTCACCAAATCCTTTGTGGTAGTATATTTGGATGACATCCTCATATTTAGTAGAATGTGGGAGGAGCACATGCGACATATTCAGTAGGTTTTGAGCACTCTGCGGCAACACAAGCTCTATGCCAACTTGGAAAAATGATCTTTTGGCATGAACATGGTCCAATACTTGAGCTACATTGTTTATGAGCATGGGGTACATGTGGATCTAGCTAAGATCCAAGTCATCCGTGACTATCCAACCTCGACCACACTGACCGAGCTTCAAAGCTTCTTGGGACTAGCCAATTTCTACTGACGGTTCGTGTTGGGATTCTACCATATTGCATGGGCCCTTAGCCAGGTGACCAAGGGCGGTGGTAGGGAATAGTTTGTGTGGGGGAAGGAAAAACAATGAGCATTCAATGATCTAAAACATCATTTGTGCTAAGCTCTAGTACTCTCCTTGCCCGATCTGCTACAACCATTCAATATTGAGACTGATGCATATGACTATGTTGTGGGCATAGTTCTCACTCATCACGGGCATCCGATGGCATACCATAGTGAGACACTCTCCGATATCGTTCGAAAATACCCCACCTATGACAAGGAAATGTATTCCATTATACAAGCCTGTCGTCAATGGAAACATTACATTATGTGGAAAGAGACAATCATAGACCCTAATCACAAGCCTCTGCAGTTCACACTGACACAGGGGAAATTGCAGAATGAACGCCATCAGAAGTGGTCCACCTACTTGTAGTAGTTCCATCTCAACATCAAGTATAAGACATGTATCTCCAATCGTGTCGCTAACTGCCTCATTCGACCTCTTGTGGCTGCACTCACCACTGTGCTCCATTCCTGTGGACATGAAACATTGTAGTGGCCCCAACTTTACCAGCAAGATCCAGACTTCGCCACCACATATCAGCTCTTGGGTACAAACACCACTGTCACTGATTTTCACATTCAGGATAGACTCTTATGCCCCTTGGGCTAGCTCTGTGTTCATTCAAGCGAGCGTGCAAAGTTGATTTGGGAATCCCACTACAGTTGGGTGGCATGACATTTTGGCGTAGAGAAAACTGTGGCCGTTCTTCCAAAACATTTTTGTTGGCCAAAACCTTGACATGACGCAATTAAGTATATCATATCTTTCACTGCCTACGCCATTTCCAAGCCAACCATCAAGAATCAAGGCTTATACAACCCTCTTCCTGTTCCCGAGAAGCTGTGGGAATCCATCTCCATGGATTACATGTCTGGTTTGCCATCCACCAAGCATGAAAATGACTACATATTTGTGGTCATTGATCGGTTTTCGAAGATGGCCATCCTCATAGCCTATAAGAAGAATGTCATAGCGGCATATACTTCCAAGATATTCTTCGAATGAGTTTGGGTCCACTTTGCGATACCATCGACCATCATCTCCGACCGACATAGCAGGTTCCTTAGCACCTTTTGGTCAAGTCTCTGGTCTCTGTTGGACACCAAGCTCACAAAATCCACTGCTTTCCACCCCCAAACCGATGGCCAAACCGAGGTTGTCAATCGATAGATTGTGCACATCCTGTGCAAGTACAATTCTAAGCATCCCCATACATGGGACGAGAGTATCCCATATGTCCAACACAGTTACAATAGGGATCTCCATAGTTCCACTGACTATATCCCATTTCAGGTGGGTATGAGATTCCAACCCTTGGGACCCATTGATGTTGCACTTCCTCTTTCGACCACATAGACATAATCTTCCCCTTATCAGTCTGCGATCGACAAAGCCACCAGATTCATTGAGAAGATTCAACACATCCACCAATAGGTCTAGGATATTTTGCAGAAATCCAATGCTAAGTACAAGCAACACCATGATCAACACAGGATACCATGCCAGTTTTAGGTTGGCGACAAAGTCTGGTTACATAGCGTTTCATTGGGCCCCATCGAAAGCTTCACCCACTTCGTTATGGGCCTTACACTATCACCAAGGCTGTGGGTAGCAATGCTTTTGAGCTCAACACTCCACCCTTCCTTGGTCTGCATCCAATATTCAATGTGGACCTCCTTCAATCATATTTCCCACCGTTATTGGACACCTTTGAGATTTCCAAACAAATGACACCAACATAGCTCAACCCTAATTGCATGGAAAAAACATCCACCGATCAGATAGTGGACACATAGGTCAAGGGCACTCGCTAGCAATGGATCCATCTTTATCGGGTTGTCAAGGCAGGGCAACGCATACACCAAGGAAAGTGGCTCACCCGGGGCCAAATCTAGCAGAAGTTTCCTCATTTGATGGGGGAACTCAATGCAATGGAGACCATTGCTTCCTAAGGGAGGAGGATTTATCTAGGTGGATATCGGTGGCCACCCACCTATCCCAACTAGCTCCTCGTGTCCGTTTTTGATTCATCACATCTTTCTGTAATGATTTATAATTGTGAGTTCTACACTTCTGGGGTTGTTTGAAGCCTCACACATTCTCTAGGTGGATACGAGTGGCCTCTTGCTTAATCCAACTGGCTTATTTTGTATGTTTTCATGTCAGCACATCTTGTTGTAATTTCAGGGCTGTTTTGGGGCCCTAAACGTTGTTTTTTTGACTTGTCACAGTCAGACTATAAATAGAGTTAGAGTCTGATGATGTAATTTGTAGTTCTCTAAAATACCTTTCCAACAGGCTATCACACGCTTAAAACGGAGGTCGTATGAAAAAGTTATGACCCTAGGAAGTTAAGGTACCAAATTACACCAACTTACCCACATGGCCCACATGACTTTTGGCGTTTCAACCTTTAGGGTTAGGTTTTTGGATGTCTAGGGTTTTGGAATTCATGAGTAATATTAAAAGGGTCTCTGGAGCCTCACTGTAATCCATTCTTCTCAGACAGATGCCGTAGCATCCACATCGCTTCTCAGAGATAACTACCACCATTCAAGCAAGTTTCAGTTTTTTAGTTTTACAGTTTCAGCCTATTTCATTATTTAATAGAAGATATTGTTCACTGGATATTTGTGTTATTCTTCCTATCTCTGTGTTGATTATATTCAGTCTGTTAATCAGTTTGTTCCACTCCTAAATCTAGATAAAGGTGTCCCCAAGCTCCAGGGTAAGCATCCCTCATTGAAATTGAGTGAAAAAATCCTCGCTTTTCACCACTGAATCCAACTCCTTTGGGCGGTGGAACAATACACTTATTAAAGTTAAAAAATGTGTTTTATTTAATCATAGTTACAACATGTGACCTCTCAAAATAAAACCAATAATTGATATTCACTTGAGGACATGCAACTTTGTTGGGAATGCCACTGCAATGGCCTTTTCCTTACAGAGTGTAGCGCTTATGCTTTTCCACATCTTTCACAATAGAAGAAGAAGAAGAAGTAATTTTAACTTCCACGAGGCTAAAAATAGCCTATGGGACAGATCACCTCACACACTAATTTCATCAGTTCATCCCTTTTCCTTTTCAACTTGATGATGAGCTCCCCTAATTTCTCCACTGTCCCCTCATTGAATAAGTCATTCCAAGAGATAGCTGTCAAGATATTTATATAGTTGTCACTGCTTTCTTTGAAAGCTTCACACTCTAAAATGAAATGCTTTTTTTTCTCCACTTTTCTGGATGTGCAGAACACACACACCCTTTCTTCCCAATCTTATTTTGGTCTTTTCCAATGCCAAGTTTCACAATAGAGTTGATGGGAATTGGTTCTTAATTGGGCAATAAGAATTTTGGCTCTCCAAGATATATTGGCCCCGATGTACGCTTTTTAATGATGATTGTATGTGGGGTTAAACTCTTCAATATACTACTCTTTCTTTCTCCCAATGCCTTTATCCCAAGTTCGCTTGTGGAACCTATCAATAACAAAAGCCTTTATCTCTTTACTATTCATAGGGCACTTGTTCAAGTGGATATCCCATTTAATAAGCCATTTAATATTTTGTCTCATCCACGTCTTCTTCCTTTTGCACAATATGTCATTGAATACGACCTTAGGCCACCGAATATCTTCCATTTGCTCAATTTTTTTTAGATATCTTATGAGACGCACCATAACAATTGCTTCAATAGGAGCAACCCCCATTTCACTCAGCATG
>JASDQU010737357.1:134543-155477 GCA_032191745.1 Picea mariana | reverse complement strand
TAAGTATTTACACCCTAGAATTATGTACACTCTTCCACGTGAGGGAGTGCAGAGGGGGGCTTACCCCCTTTGCGGGGTTTGGGGGAGAAGCCCCCAAAGGAAAAATTGTCTTGTAAATGTACATTATAATTTCATTGTAAATCTAGACCATTTATTATAAGGTCATAGATCTAATGGTAGAAATGATGTTAGGGTTTTTTTCCCTAGAAGGAAACCCTCTTTTATGAGGGAAATGTATTGTGGCTAAGTATGATGGCGAATATTGTATTCTGAGATAAGAGATAGTGAGAGAAAGAAGAGGAGGTTACAGTAGGTTTGTTGTAGGTTGTATCCCTTCATTTGTTGGATAATAATAAAGGAAGGACCTGGCAATTTATCTGGTGGATGTAGCCCACACTAGGTGAACCACATAAATATGTGTCTCTGTTGTATTGTGTATATTTTGTGTTTTATTTCTTCATTTGTTTTATTTTATTGCTCCACGGTCCTATTTTTCCAAGAATATCAACATCTAAGAGAAGGACATAGAGAACATGATATTTCGATGTCACTTTGGAAATTTTGAGTTCCTGGTTATGCCATTTGGGATAACCAATGCACCAACTACATTTCAATCTTGCATGAACCACATATTCATGGATCGTTTTATGAAATCAGTCTTTGTTTTCTTCAATGACATCTTGGTCTACAACAAGACATGGTAGGAGCATATGAGGCACCTAGATTATGTATTGAGAATCATGGAGGTGCAGTCACTATATGCCAAAGAATCCAGGTGTGAGTTTGATATGATAGAGATACTTTACTTGGGCCACATCATCATTGCACAGGGGGTACAAGTACACCAGGAAAATATTAGGGCCATTCTGGATTGGCCAATGCCCAGGAACATGACAGAATTGAGGAGTTTCTTCCGGTTGTGCAACTATTACAGGAGGTTTTTCCCGGGGTTTTCTCAGCTTGGATAACCACTAAAGGATATTACCAATAATGGGGCTTTCATATGGACCGAGGAGTCACATAAATATTTTTATCGCATGAAGGAAGTCATGGGCACTTGTCCAGTGTTGGCATTACCGGACTTCACTTTGCCATTTGTACTAGAGTGTGATGCATTCAGTGAGGGTATCAGGGTTGTTTTTATGCAGGGAGGACACCCCATTGTATTTGAGAGTAGGAAGTGCAGTCATGTCGAGAGGTTGTACTCCATTTATGATAAGGAAATGTTGGTAATCATGCATGCCTTGACCAAATTTAGACTATATTTGGTGGATAACAAATTCATGTTCAAAATAGATCACAACATCTTGAAGTATTTCATTGAGCAGAAGGACCTCAGTGAACACCAACAGAAATGGGTGACGAAGGTACATGCATTCTAATTCAACATAGAGTATGTAAATGGGAGGAAGAATATTGTGGTCAATGCACTATCGAGGAGAGATGTGACATGTTCTTTGATGGATATTTCAACATAATGGAAATCCCACTTGTTAGTGGAATATTCCAAGAATAAGTTCGCTTGTGAGGTTATGGATGTGCAGATATAGGATGACAAGTATAGGTTCATTGATGATGTCATATTATAAAAGGACAGAGTCTACTTAGTTCTAGATTCGGGGCTCAAGAAGAAGATCCTCACAACAATTCATAATTCACCACTAGCAGGCCATCAAGGGTTTTTTAAAACCTATAGATAGAACAGGGAGAGGTTCTCATGGAAGGGCCTTAAACAGGACATTATGAGACACATTAGTGAGTGTGTGAATTGCCAGCAGGACAATTCAGAGCATACTCTTCTATCATGGATACTTCAGCCACTTCCCATTCCAAAGTAGAAATGGGAAAATATATCAATGGACTTCATCACAGGCCTACCTAAGGTCCAGGGTAAGGAGTGTATCTATGTAGTGGTCGAAAAGTTAACCAATTTTAATCACTTTTATGCCATATCGACATAGTACACCGCAGTTTAGGTAGCCGAGCTATTCTTCAGGGAGGTCTTCAGACTTCATGGGTTGTCAAGGAACATTATTAGTGACAGGGACATTCATTTCATTGGGAAATTATAGAGGGAGTTGTTTAGATTGGTGGGGACATAGCTGAAACCCAACACAAACTATCATCCTTAGATAGATGGGCAGACCCAGATCATCAAAAAGTGGGTTGAAGGATATTTGAGGAACTATGTATGTGGACAACAGAGAACATGGGTCAAGTGGCTACATTTAGGAGAGCATTGCTACAACGCCACTTTCCACATGTCCATTGGTATGACACCCTTTCGAGCATTGTAAGAATACAATGCTCCCACTTTGGTAGACTTAGTTTTCAGGGAGAGCATAGCTCCCAAGGCCAAGGACAAGGACTCAATAATATAGAGTTAGGATATTCTCAAGTCGTTGAAAGAGAACATGCAGATAGCACATAACCAACAAAAGATGAGTGTAGTCAGGAACATGATAGAGTGCAACTTTGAGGTTGGGGATCTGGTTTTCTTGAGACTCCAACCTTATAGATAGTCATCTCTGAAGAAGAGTGGGGACGAGAATCTCAAGCCCATATTTTATGGCCCTTACAAGATCATGCGTCGAGTAGGTGAGGTTTCTTATGAGATAGAGCTTCCAAAGGGGAGAAATATTCATAATGTGTTCCATGTATCTTTCCTCAAAAAAGGAATGGTACAATTCATTAGCACATCAGAGGAGCTTCCCCCATTGGATGAGGAGAGACAATTGGAGTTGGTTTTTGGAGGAGGTATTGGATTTTTGGGAGCGGAAAATGAGGATCAGGGTCATCAGAGAGTTATTGATCATATGGAGAGGGCTTCCAGTAGAGGACTCTACTTGGGAGAGTGAGAAAGTGTTGAAGCACCCTGGATTGGTATTGCTTGAGGACAAGCATTTTTGAGAAGGAAGTATTGTAATGTCCCTTTCCAACTAGGAGCTCCAGAGAGGAGGCTTAATGGTATAAACCACCTTGTTATACTATATCCAAGGCCAAAAGGGGGTAAACATGGTTACTAGAGGTCACTCCAGTCAAAGGTGTTATATTCGGAAATTGACATTGAGATAAAAGTGGTCAAAAGTGCTTTTAAGACAATTTGAGCTAAAAAAAGAATAGATCAGCTAAAATTAGAAGTCAATAGTGAATTAGGGTTTCAACAATGAATTAGGGTTTCAGATAGCTATAAGATAAGGTTCAGTGACCTAATTCATTATTATGCGAATTTTGACTTGTGATTGAGGAGAGAGGCACATCTCAGGAGAGATAGTTCAATGGATTCCAGGAGGAAGACACCATTTGGTTGATTTTAGTGTTGAGAGACAAACCCTAGTCACCGAGAAGATCACACAGGTCTTCCATCATTCTTCAGCAACCGTTACACAAGTTCCAGCAACAAGGGTGCATTTATTTAGGTGAGGATGCAACTTCTGAGGAGGTTCAGTGGATTGAGTTTTCCCATTCAGAGAGAGTTTAGAGATTCTCCTTTGAACCAGTTGAGAGGAAGGTAAGGTGCATATTTTTCTTGGTTCCTAGTCAGATTCTGATGGAGGAATCATCTGGGGTGCATTTTCCAGACATTGGGAGTGCGACACCTTGGGAAGACACATACAGGGTTCCCGAGTGATCATCATATCATATCCATGGAAACCCTTCCAACCCATTTCACAGTAGGCCAAGGAAATCATTTTGAGACACACATCAGTCAATTTCGATGGGGAAATCATTAGGGCATAATTTTTTAGTGGTAGAGGGGCGCATTCCCCTAGGGGGATCCATTTGAGGTCTAAACACATGAACATAGGGGCTGATCAATCACCAGGATTGAGAGGTAGAGAAGGGGGCACCATTTGGGATAGTTTCCAAGACATTTTGAGAGGTTTAGCCACTAGGGTGAACTTTCTGGACTTGTAGCAGTTACAGTGCAAGTTGTCGTAGTATCAGCTCATCCATTGATCCTGCAATGCTCATCTATTATCGTGTATTATCATTTAGTTTTCTTATCATATTCTGGATAAGATCCTTTTGTCATTTTATCTAGCTAAGTGATTCATTTTTATTCAGCTACATTCAATATTTGTAATCTGCAGACATATCATAATATAATTTTTTTAGTCTTTTGTCTCATTTGTTATTTGTATGATCAATTATATGTTGTAAACAATTAATCCTACACACACATTAGCAGAGTTTCCTAGACTAGCCAAGTCAGGAAGATTACAACTATACACACTTCAGAGAAATTTAGTTTGGGAGAGTTGGAATATTATAAAATAAAAAAAACTCTCGAAGATACAAAGTATCGAATGAAATGACAATCGTCCATCTCATGATTGAATCCCATTCATTGGATAAGGATAAGAAAAGAGTGAAAAAATATTCCTTTAAAAGAATGATCAGACCATTGATCTGAAACCGTGATCAATGATGAGGATAAAAATCTGTGAATTAAATGTTCTTGAGCTGTAACACTTTGGATGATATTGCTTCGATGATAACAAGAATTTTGTGAAAAGAAGAAAATTTACAAAGCAACGAATCCCAAAGAACACGATCCCATCATTTGACATATGGGGACTAAAATAAAAAAAAGGGGGAAGAATTTTAAAGAACGAAAGACGTCTTTCCAGCAACAGTCATATAGTAAGGTAAGGAGCTTAAAGAGGAAGAACAAATGAAGAATAAACCCGAGGTTACGAACCCAAAATCATTTGAACATTTGGTCGAAAGAAGTGCCTCATACAGAATTCATTTTTGTAAACAGCTTAAGGTATGTAGAGTAATTCAACAGAAATTAACAACATAACAATACAGAGACCAGTAAAAGATTGAGTATGATATGTTGACGAAATGGGGAAACAACAGAAGCATGGGAATGATATAATGAGTCGATCCATATATATGATCAACTCATGAGGAAAAAAATTGAATCAATATTAGTCTTCCAATTAAATTGAGAAAATTACACGATAAATTAATGAATAAATGGAAAAGATTATTTATGTTAAAATTAAATGAAGAGTTGCAATGGTTCCTGTCAAAAAGACACAATGGTTGAATCCTATACCAATTGAAATAATATATAAACCATAGGTGGTGACAAATCTAATGTGTCTTGGTGGATATAAATATATATAGATAATGGATTGAATGAAAGTTATTTCTATCACGTTGGTGCCTATTTACAATCTAAGTCTTGTTATGAGGTTGGATTTCTCACTTCTCAGTTGGATATGAGATCCAAAATTTGGGTCTTGCTATGAGGGTTGGATTCCTCATTTCTCAGTTGGATCTGACAACTACAAGTTGGGTCTTGTATTAGAGAGTTCGATCTCTCATATTCAGTTTAATTTGAATATATTAAAAGATTAATTTTATATGTATTCATTCAAGTTAAATAGATAAAAGAAATATATTTTATCTACTTCATAGAATTTTTTTTATAAATGTTTATGAATATTAATTGAGTTACATATATCTTATTCAGTTAATCTATGAAAGGGTGAAAGGAAAACAAAAGTTTCAGACACTTATTCACCTCCCCTCTCAGTGTCAATGTATGTTTAAACAATTGGTATCAGAGTGGGTGCCTTCAGAAAATTTTAAACACTGGAAGGTAGATTATGAACAAATGGGTGGACAAATGGATCTCTCCATAAATGAATCTCCTTTATTTGTTGGAACAGACTACTCTTCATGGTAGGAAGGAATGAAACAATATATGAATTCAAGAGGATCTGGTGTTTGGGATTCAGTAGTATCTAAACCTTGGTACTCAACTACCTCAAAGAACAAATCCAAAACTACAAAAGAAGAAAAGAAAAATAATTCAATAGCATTAAAGGAAATCTAGAATGGACTGTCAGATCAAGTCAAAGAAAATTTAGAACACTGCACCTCTGCTAAAGTACTATGGCTCCAACTAGAGAATTCATATCAAAATAAGGAACAAAACAAAGAAATGGAGAATTCCAGTCAGTCTATATAACAAAACAAAAAAATAGATAAATCCAGTCGGATTAAAGAACAAAACTCAGAAATGGAGAAATAAAATTAGATTGAGGAACAAAATACATATAAAGAGAATTCTAATCAAAATAAAGAACAAAACATAGAAGAGGACAATTCCATTAAAGAATTGATGCAAACCACTGTCATAAAAAAATACAACTTCATTAAGGAATTGATGCATACCTCGGCAATCTCTAAAGAAAAAAATGCAGAATCTTAAGATTGATATTACAGTTGTAATAGAAGATATTTGTATGGAACTAGGAAATGGTATACATTTTAAAATTCTTGTGGATACTCTTGAAAATATCGAATAAACAACTATGTGCACTCTAGAGGAGTTGGAGAAATCTCAAGATAGAGATATTTTGTTAATACAATAGTTAGATCAATCTAACCATGAAGAGAATGAATAGAAGATTCAGCCAGAAGACAAAGAAGAAGAAATCAAAATATTGAAGACTGAAGCTGCTAATCTAACAAACGAAATGGAAGAATTGAAGACACATGACAATAAAATCAAAGAAGTACTAGAAGAGACCAAATAAATGGTTATTTTTCTAAAACCTCAAATTGAAGAAGCTAAGAAAAATGAAGAAGCACAAAAGATACAATTAACTATAAAGGAAGAATCATGCCACATGTTGGAATTGGAACTCATCAACCTCAAAAGGATTCAGCTAGAAAACAAGGAAGAAATCAAAAGATTGATGAATGAATTTTTTGATCTAACAAAATATATAGAAGAGTTGAATACATATGACAAAACTGATAACTACATGGAAGTATTGGATGATATAGAATAGATGGTCATCAATATAAAGACTCAACTTGAAAAAGATAAGCAAAAAGAAGAAGCCTTGAAGATTCAATTTACTAAAAAGGAAAAACATGTCACATGTTAGAAATGGAAGTTATCAACCTCAAAAAAAAAGAATGAAAAGGAAAAAGAAACTATCAAATTACAGAACAACTCAATTATCCTAGATAGGATATGGAACATTCAAGTACCAACTGATGACAAAACTTGTCTTGGATACAATAAGAGCGAAGAAGGTGGAAAATGGAACACCATTCAAAAACATTATAAAGGATCATACTCTTAAAAAGAAAAGGGTACAATCAAAAACCTAAAACAAACTATGAACTTTGTCAAGGAAGGAATTTATAAAAGTCAATAACAAGAAACATATCAAAATACATTCTTCTCATGTCACAACAGACTCGAGTATGGAAACAATGTCAATGGTTATTTCTTTTCATGTAAAAGCTTTGGTCACAAAGCATTGGAATGCAAGAAAAGAAAAATCCAGGAAGGTCCAATAAATTAATAAGATGTTGGAGATGTAACTATGTCGGCCACAAAACAAAGTTTTGTCATACAATGAGATGTTACAACCGTGATAGGTTTGGTCACAAATCCCAAAACTGCAAAAAATCAAGAAGTCAATCCATGAAAAATAATTCATACAAGTCAAGAAGAAAATCTAATGAAGGTTGGAAGAAAAGAATAAATGAAAAATCTCAAAGGAAAAATTTAGAAAAAAGATAGATCCAGTAAACAAAATATCTCATGAAAAGGTATGGAAAAGAATATCTGAAATAGAAAGAAAGAAAGATGATCTGGCATCTGAAAACGAAGTAATTGATAACAAGAAAATGATGGGTGAAGTTCCTAATAAGGAATGTGAAATTCAAATATTTGAATATGAAATGGATGAGGAAAGGAGAGTTCCTAAAGAAGAAAATGACACAATAGAAGATTCTGACGATATCATGCAAATGAAGAGTACATTAACCAATGAAAGAAAAATGAAAACAAGAAATACCAAAGAAGAAAATGAAGAAGTTTCACTTACACAAAAGAATGATGATAATGATGAATCTTCAAATAACATATAAACCATAAGAATTGAGCAATGAAAATCTTGGAATTTTTCCAATGTCGTTTTCATGAATTACAAGAATAAAGAAACATATCAAGAAGAATAGTAATATTCACACTGTTGTCCTTTAGGAAAAAGGAGATGATAGTAAAACCCTATGAAACAGTAAAACTCAGGGGAAGTATCTAATTTGGTCATCAAATGAGGGAGTCTTTGATTAGTTTTAAAATACTTGATCACTGCAAAAATTCATATCAATAAGACTATGTATTTGAATACAAAAACCCAAGAGATTGAGATACCAGCTAGCACATTCACCGAGAGAGAAAAACAATAAAATTTTAACTCTTTGTCATTGATTTCGAAGCAGGAGAAAAAAAGTAAAACAAATTTGGTATCATTATTTGGCATAAGTAAAAGTTCAATCCTCCAACTTGAAAATGAGATTAGTGAAACAGGGAGAAAAAGTATTTGTTTTACAAATACGTTGCCCTCAATGCCAAAGGGGGGTTATTGTTGGCATTACTGGTTGCATGTTGTCATTTATGGAAACATGAGTCAAACATATAGAGTAATCATAGAAAAAGGAATATCACCTTGGGGCAGAAGCAATTCGTCATCACTATTGATTATGATAGGATCAACAGAGATCCCATGTTCCTAAAGCTCAGGAAACATATCATGCAGAGAATCCACGTATAGAAGAAGTAACGAAGCACAAGGAATTAAGAGATAAAGAGGGTTAACAACTAAATATCATTGCGTAAAAGAATGCACAAACAATTATAAAAAGTTTAGGAGAAATAGAAATGAACATATTAGAAAGAAGAGCACTAAAAATGTGAGGAAACTTTGTTACAGTCAATCAAAATATCAACCGTTGATCGAAACCAAGTGGAAGGATAAATAAAGTTTCGACACTTCACCACTTTTCCACTTCCCGGATTACTGCAGACAAGAAAGAATCCAGGAAATCTCGAAGCCATGAAATAAACACCAATTGTCGATGATGACGGATCTTTGGATGAGTTCTCGGCCATTAGATCAATATTTAATTTAGAATCAAATGTTGACTATCGATATGGACTGGAAATTTTGAACCATCAGATCGTACTAAAGGAAAGAATGTGGTCAAATTTGGTGCTGACCACTCTGGCAGTAAGAAGTTCAGAAAAAACAAGAATACATGAAGGCCAGAGCCCCAAAGTCCCGAAGTGAATGAGGGCCATCATATCTGGGAAATGAATGGTGAACATTATATGAGGATAGGTGGGTCCAATGGTGGTCAAAATATGGTGCTAAACACTCCAGTGAAAAGAAGTTTGAATCATGTAGGAATACATGAAGACCGAAGCCATAAATTCAACAATTCTTTTCGACTGCCGTATCAAAGGAAGAGCAGGGAAATACCTCCAACCATTGATCTACATAAGTTGTAAGGATAGGATAAGCGGTGCCAAAGGAAATAAGTCCCATAGTAAATAAAGGTCGTCGAATCAAGACAAGGAAATATCGAACGATGGCAAAACATATTCGACAATTCAGCGAGGATTGAAGGTTGATATAAAAGTGTGAAACTCTTGAAGCTACGAAGTACCGAAGACATGAAGTACAAATATATGTTCTATGAGGGAGAATGTGGAAGAATATAAATATGATGTGTGGACCAATCAGATGGTGACAAGTGTCAAGGTATAGTTGGAACTTTAGGTAAATGAAAGTTATGAATCTAGATGACACATGGCATCCACTCAGCCAGTGCCACATCAATAGTGAGTTTAGAAAGCCACATCACTCTGGGATTACAATAGCCAAGGGTATATCACTTCTCCTACCAGGAAACATGTCCAAAGCGTCGAAGGCCAAAGTCACAAATTAATGTTAGTTGTTGATCTAAGATCCATTGGAATATCTCTTTGTTGGCACAGGGTCAAACCCAGGGTTCAACTCCAAGAGTACACCAACAAGCCCTAGCTACTGGCCCTTTCAGCAGCACCTGTGAAGCAGATTCAGTCTCACCCAAAGTAGCTATGAGGAGGTTGTAGGACAGAGATGTCTACAACTAGGGGAATATCAAGTGGTTCTTATTACAACAACAACATAACANCTCTCTCTAGGGCTATGTCCATAGAATTGTGCTTATGATATATTAAGATAAAGCTTACAGTTTTGATCTGTGCTCTTGGCCAGCAGATCCTCTCTCTCTGTCTCTCTTTCTCTCTCCCTTCTTGTGCACCCAGCTACAGGACTTGATCTTCGCACCCAGCTGAAGATCTTACAATACCAGAAGGCTCTCTCCCTCAACACTTCTCTCACTCATAATACAATATTCTCCCAATGAACAATAATCGATAACAAGGATCAACCACGATACCTCCCTGACCTAGGTCCTATCAACCTCTATTTATACATTACAATCCCTCACTGACAGCCTCAGGTCAAAACCTATTTTTCTACAACCCTAGGTCAACTTGACCCATTCTTCTCGGGCTTCGCCAGCCTGTCTTTACTTATTCATCTCGCGGTGTTGCAAGGCATCTAATGTTGGATTTTTCCACTTCTTGAGTCATCCTCGGTCCATATTCCTTGCCGATCTATCATCCTCAATCTCCTCATCCAACGAATTTATTTTCCACACTTCGCTCCATCTTTTCTATTATTTTGCTCACTTTGACCTAGTGACAGTCACCGTGTCTCCCGTGAAGCTTGCTTTTTACATTTTCTTCCTCATTCTTAGCTTCCTTCCATAACCAAGGCCCAAAAGGCCCCCAACACTCACCTGTGACTCATCCCAAGGCACTTGAGATATGATCCTCTTGTTTTACCTCGACTTTCGACTGCGCAGTGCAGCCCTTGCTTTCTGCTTTATGCCTTGTTTCTATCCTTGTGCAAACTGTCTTTTCTATGTCTGGTACCCAGTTTCAATTGCACCTAATACCTAGACCCTTGTCTTCTTGATTCTACTAAGAGCTGTGTGGCAGATGGTTGTCATAGTACAACTTCAGTCGACTCCCATTCACCAAGCCTTCCTTCCAGTCTCCTTTCAATGTCTTCAGTTGCACAACTCCTCCTTCTGTAACATAGGAAATCTCATATGGTCCGAGCCAATGCATTATGAACTTCCCAGGGTGTTTGATAAACTTAATGTCATATACTAGTACTAAATCACTTTGCCTGAATATCTTGTTCTTGATGTGCCTGTCATGATAGGCCTTTTCTCGTTCCTTCTGAATTTGTTGATGGAAGCCTGCAATGAATCTGTCTTCTTCTAGTTTGACCAACTGTGCCAACCTCTCATTAATAGCGCTAGTATCATCCATGTCTGTAAATGTAGCAATTCTTAATCTTGGTACCAAGTACTCCATTGGGACAACAACTTCAAGGCCATAAACCAACTTTAAAGGGCTCTGTATTGTTAATTTGTTGCAAGTGGTTCTATAAGCCCAGAGTATTGTTGGTACTCTTAAATCCCAGTCATTCGTGTTCACACTACAAATATTTTTCAATTTTGTCTCCAAGATCTTGTTGAATGATTCAATTGTGTCATTTTCTTGTGGATGGCAAGGTGTACTTTCCTAATGGTGGACTGCAAATTCTTTAGTCAGGGCTTCAACTGTCTTATTGATGAAGTGTGTACCTTGATCACTCATAAGGACCTTAGGGCATCCAAACCTGGTTATTATGTCATCAAATATAAAACACACAGTTGTAGCTACACTACAGTCCTTGAATGCTCTTGCTTCAACCCATCTAGTTAGGTATTCTGTCGTAGTGATAATATACCTTGCTCCTGTGCGTGTTCCTGGTGGGTTTATAGGTCCCACAAAGTCAATGGCCCATTTTTCAAATGCTTGTAGAGTCATCTATGGTGATAATGGCATATCATATCTTCAGGATGGTTTTCCAAATCACTGGAATACATCGCATTCTCTGGTATATTCTTTAGCATCTCGATGTAACGTAGGCCACCAAAGGCCAGCTCGCAGAACCTTCTGTGCAGTTTATTTTCCTACATAATGTCCTCTTGCAATGCCTTCATGAGATTCTTAGAGGATCATAGGGCATTCTTCCTCCATCACACATCTTCTTAGGATCTCATCAGGTCCCATTTTATATAGCTGACTGACTATCAATGAAAAATCTATAGCGTGCACCACTAGTTGTTTCTTCTATGAAATTGTGTACTCGGTTGGAGCCATTCCTGTTGACAGGAACTGGACTATGTATGTGAAGTGGTCATCAATATTTCTAATGATGAGCAGTTGTGCATACGGTAGTGTATCCTCCAGACTGGTAGGTTCTTCTCCATGCTCCAACCTCGACAGGTGGTTTGGGCCCTTATTCATTCTTCTTGGCTTAACTATGATCTCAAAATCATATTATTGAAATAGGAGAATCCATATGCATATTCGCCCCCCCAACACTGGCTTGTTGACTAGGTACTTCAACGTAGAGTGACCATTAAACATTTTAAAGTGTCCTCCCAACAAGTAGTGGCATAATTTCTACAATGCATACACCATGGCTAGTCCCTCTCTCTCTATAGTACTGTAATTGATTTCAGATGTAGATAGCTTTCTACTGGAAAATTATAATGGATTATCAATGTCCCCTTCTCCAGTTTTTTCCAGTACTTCTCCTAATTCAATAGAAGATGCATCAACATGCACATAAAATTCCTTGCTCCAATCTGGAAAGATCAGAATAGGCACAGTGGCCATCTTTTGTTTCAGTGTGTCGAAGCTCTACTAACATTCATCTGTCCAACCAAACTAGCAGTCTTTCTTTAATAAATTATCCATTGGCACAATAATCTGAGCATATCCTTTGATAAATTTTATATAATAACCAGTATGTCCTAGCGGAGTGCGCAGTTGTTTGATTGATGTAGGTGGTGGTAAATCAACTATAATTGCAATTTTGGATGGATCCACCAAAAATACTTGCTTGCATATAATATGACCTAATAATACTCCAAATGGTAGGAAGAATATGCACTTATTCAAATTCAAATCAATTTGATGTTGCCTGCATTTACCCATCATTAGCCTTAGACATTCAATAATATTTTTCAACAAACTAAAAACAGTCCAGTCATCAAAGTATGCTTTTAAAAACTTATGCAAAATTTCTTTGAATGCTTCAACCACCACTGGAAAAGATGGTTGGGGCATTCTTCAGTCCAAATGGAATTACTGTATATTGGTAGGATCCCCACTCTGTGGAAAACGTAGTCTTATGACGGTCCTCCTTAGCGATGCAGATCTGATGGTACCCTGAAAACCCATCTGTAAAAGAATATACTTCTTGGCCTCCCACATTATCCAACACTTCGTCTGTGAAAGGTGTAGGGAAAGGATCATGTAGACAAGAATCATTTAGCTTTATGAGATCTACACAAATCCTGATCTCACCTGTCCTCTTATCTTACACTACCATGGGGCTAATCCACTCTAAATCTTCGACAGGTTCAATAATCCCTGCTTCCATCATTCTGTCGAGCTCAATCTTTACTTTTTCCTTATATTTCAGGTTCAATCTGTAGGGTCTTTGCTTGACTGGCTTCACATCTTATTTCAAAGGTATTCTCATTTCTCCCATAGGTCCTTTGATTCCCTTCATCTCAGTGAACTTGGCCGGGAACAAGTCCTAATACTTGTGCAATAATTTTGTGATCTTGTCAATGGTAGCAACATCCCAGTAATCTCCAAAATTGGCAAGGTTTGGTGTCTCCTCTATTCTAATATTGACTTTATTTATCTTTATTGGTTATCCAATGAATGGCAGTTCAACTCTTGGTCCTTCCACATTTCTCTGACCTTCTGTTTCTGCGATATTCACCTCCCTTGGATCATCGTCTTTGTCAAAGTTAATATTGTACCAAGTCTGCAGTTTCTAGAGGGTCGTATTCCATTCATCCTCTTCTTGATCCAAAGGGAGGCCAGATTCCTCCTTAAATACTTTATTTCTCACCATCTGTAGTTCTTGATCTATAGAAGGAAATTCACTGTCAAACAAAAAGGTGGTTATAAAATTCTAGATCATACCTTCCCATTCTAAAGTGACAAGGCTCATCTCTGCTTGAAGGTACCATTTAATTGGGGTGGTATCCAGCGTATTGACGAATCTGTGTACCCATTGTTCTCTAGGAATGTCACTCCATCCCTCTTCGTAGCTTCGTACATGGTCCTTTGGGAAACTTCGACCTGTGTATCATGCTTCGCAGCTTCCTATTTGTGTTGAAAACTGCACTGTCATCAAAGTTTGGCATTGTGTCCAGACTATAATATTACTTTTATGTTTCCCCCACCATCTTGCTGGTATGGATTTCATGGCCTCATCCATTTCCAACAGCCTCTGTTGTGTTGGTAAACTTGCCTCAAATTATGATAAGAAGTTTTCTAAGGGGTTCAACCCATCAAATGTGGATAGATTACTCACTATTGTGCCAATCTAGCGAACTTCTCTAGTTAGCCTAGCACATATTCTTGTAGATACTTCATACATTTGGTTCTTCTAGTTCTCCAGTGCTTTCTCTGATTCAGATGAACATGTGTTGTCACTTTGCCAGCTCATATTCCTGTCAGCTGTAGGGTTGATATAATCCTGTTTTCTGGTTGTTAATTTGTAGATGTTTTCCAGTTCAAATTTGTGGTCCTCTTCTCTGATAGGTTCTGTGTATCTTGGACCCTCATCTGGATCTAAAGGTGCAACGACCCTAAGGACAACTTTCTCAAATGTCATGTGTCTTTTCTTTATATCAACAACAGTGGAATTGTTGAAGGCCCAATCAATTCCTAACAATGCAAGGTATGGGCAGCTATCATCAACAATTTCAATTACCTCAAAACCTGCAAAGGTGCTTACTCCATCGATGTCCACTGGGACATTCTCTAATCATCCAAATGGGCTGACAACTTGTTGATTAGCCATGAGAATCCTGATAGGGGAATATATGAGCTTGGGTTTTCCCATCAGTGACCAAGTCTGCTTTGTCATGGCATTGACCTCTGACCCTAAGTCGAGGACCACATAGTCTATCTCATACTCTCCTATCTAAGCATTCAAGTGTAATTCTTTATTTGTCCTTCTCCTTTTTACGATTTGGTTCAATGATCTATTCAGTAAGGGGTCTATTTTTCCTAGTTCACACTGCTTGATTAAATCTTGTAATTCTTGTACAACGCCTTTATCTTGAATCAAATTAATACAAGTGTGAAATAATTCCATGAGTTTTCTTACCTCTTTCCCTTCTGTTGGTGATGCAGACAGATCAGACGCCTCAAGCATGCCATATCCTTTGATTTCTGGTTGTCTCTTTGATGAAGATGCTTGATGTTCTTTGGAATATTTTCTTGCCTCCTCAAATATCTGTCTTTCTTTCTTAGCATCAAACGTTGGGGTCTTTTCTGTAGCTTTCCTGAATCCATGGTCATTTTCAGTCTTTCCTTGGGCTTCTCTGTCTTCTCCTATAACAACGCCTCCTCGAGTAATAACAGTGACTCTAGGGTATTCTCCACGAGGTTCAACATATATCAGTTGTACTTGTGGGTTTTGTTGGGGTCCTCATCTTTCCTAAAGTTTAGAAAACAGCATGGGGCATTCCTCTATGACATGCTCAAAGGAGTTACAGTAATTACAGGTTGTGCAGGGATTCTGGAAATCCCTTGCTAAATGTCCTGGCTCTGTGCAATTGTAACAGATTATTTGTCCTCAGCCTCATCCCATACCTCCTCCTCATCCTTGTCCTCTGTAGCCACCGTGAGGAGTTAAATTTCCTCTCACTGGAGAGTTGTACTACAAAGTGTTTCCCTCTTGTTGTACTTTGCCTTGAATCTTGTATATGTCTCTTGAATTTTCATGCATGAGATCATAAGCTCTACAATCCCAATCATCATGCCCCATATATTTACAGAATGTACAATACAAGTTTGTGGGTGTCTGGACATACTTCTGCATGTAGTAGCACCCACTGGGTGATGCCTATTTCTACATACATCACACTAGGGTAGGTTAACTTGCTTTAAGGGGCTCGGTGCGCCTGATGCCAAGTACTCATGAAATAAGGGACAATGTTCCTTATCATGGCCTTCAGATATGCATCTTACACACCAAATATCTTCCCTTTTGTCTTTTCCCCTATCTTTCTTCATATCCTCGACCTGTAAAGACAAACTAGTTAGCTAGCTCATGATCTGGCTAATGCCTGAGCTAGATTCTCCCATCAGTGTTGATTCAAGCTTCATGGCGATCTCCAAAGATTCTTCCTGAGATGCAATCTTTTGTTGCATCAGAGGGATTCTTATGTGTGGTAACAGTGCAACGATAAACCATTATTTATTCTGTTCGTCAGGGATCTAGAAAGTTAATTAGCCTGTTAGGGTCTTGAATCTTTGGTCGAACTCCCAAATAGGTTCTTCTACCTTTTGTTTAATATCTTTTAGTTCTATAATACATTGTGACTTTGAATTAGGTTTCTTAAACTATGCAATCAATGCATTCTTGATCTCATTCAGGGGCTTAGGCTGTGCCATTCCTTGGACAAGTTTCATGTACCAGCTCAGTGTGCGGTCCCTTAGCATAGTGATGAACTGGGTTCTCTTTATGGCTTCATCAGTGATACTTTTAATATTCCATATGGCCTCAAAAAAAAACCAATGTTGATCTGGATCTTCAGATCCATCTCCTCTAAATATAGGGAGTCTCATTTCATCTTCCATAAAGCTGACTAGGGTTCTTGTCTGAGTGGATGCTGAGCTACTAGTAACAGTACTCTAAAGACTCTGGTGGTTCTAACTATTATGACTGCTAAGTATTGTTGGGACAATAGAAGGATTAATGTTACTTACTTTAGTAATTCACGCAGTTCTTGAGGTTTCTAGCTTGCTTTGGTACAGTTCTTCAGCTTCCCCTTCTTCTATTCTGGTGGGCTCTGGATGCTCTTCGTCAGTTAGATCTACCTCTTCTCCACTATATAAACCTTCTTCTCCGTAGTTTTTCTTTAACAAGTTCTCAAGGTGAACTCCTCAGAATACTTTCCCACTACACATATGTACTGCTTCTATGTCATTGTCATTCTTTGAGATCTTGAACATTATCCTTTTCAGGTCCAATCAATCTATTGTATCTTCAAGATGTGGTTTTCATGCAAGAGAATCTTGATTCTTAGCTTCAGGAAGCGCAAAAATTTTCCTATGGGTCCTTTGAAAAAGTATCTCTCGGCTTGGCTATACAATTATGTTCTATCAACACAAACTCGGTGATATACTCTTCGATGGTACTATCAAACTAGTGATCTACTACTCTCGATACAGCGTTGTCAACTCTCTTGACCTTCTGGATCAGTGCTGGTGTCGAAACCATAGAAGGTATAGATCTAACTTCAAACTGTGTGTTAGCTAACCTAGCCAACCATTAATGTATCTCCTAATGGATTACTCCAAAGAATATCTCATGAATGTTGGTGAAGATGTATCTTTGTAGCCAATCTTCAGTTCTTATTTTAGGGTTCTTATTCTGGGCTTTGTCAAATTCCCTCTCTTGATCCTCTATCCACTTCTGAATCTCTGTCTTTGACGGGAACCACCTTGACATTCCCTTAAGAAGATTCATGTCCTGACAACAGAACCATTTGTTGGCACAGGGGCAGACCCAGGGTTCATCTCCAAGAGCGCACCAACAATCCTTTGCTACTAGCCCTTTCAGTATCACCTGTGAAGCATATGGAGTCTCACAGAAAGCAACTATGAGGGGGTTGTGAGACAGAGATGTCTACAACCAGGGGAATATCAAGTGGTTCTTATTACAACAACAACATAACATGCATTTATCATTCAACTAGATAGATCTATCCTTCACATCTATAGATCTAATCTAATACAATAATGCAGATAACAATATAAAAACATCAGAGCTCAAAGCATCAATCACACACAACAACAGATGTATGTGGTTCACCCTCTCTCTAGGGCTACGTCCATAGAATCATTCTTATGATATATTAAGATAAAGCTTATAGTTATGATCTACGCTCTTGGCCAGTAGATCCTCTCTCTCCCTTTCTGCACACCCAGCTGTAGGACTCTATCTTCTCACCCAACTGAAGATCTTACAATACCAGAAGGCTCTCTCCCTCAGCACTTCTCTCACCCATAATACAATATTCTCCCAATGAACAAGAATCGATAACAAGGCTCAACCATGGTACCGCCTCAACCTAGGTCCTCTCGACCTCTATTTATACATTACAATCCCTCACCGATAGTCTCAGGTCGAAACCTAGGTGTCAAAAACCCTAGGTCAACTTGACCCATTCTTCCCGGGCTTCGCCAGCCTGTCTTTCCTTCTTCATCTCATGGTTTTGCAAGGCATCTAATACTAGATTTTTTCACTTCCTGAGTCATCCTCAGTCCATCTTCCTTGCTGATCTATCATCCTCGATCTCCTCATCCAACAACTTGCTTTTTCGCACTTCACTCAATATTTTCTATTCTTTTTCTCACTTCGACCTAGTGACAATCACTGTGTCTCCCGCGAAGCTCATTTTTTACCTTTTCTTCCTCGTTCTTCACTTCCTTCCATAACCAAGGCCCAACACTCTTAATCGTCTGATCCAGTACAGTGGAAGGATAGGGTAATACCGATGGTAAGTGGTCATCAGTACTCAATGACCTATTCTGTAGCTAAACACTCCAGAGGGACTGAACTAATTAATAGTTCGAGTTACCTGGATTCTTGGAGTGCCAGAGCCCTGAAATAATATTTGACCATTCTTTGAGGAGGAAGGTCTACAGTCAAGATCTAAAAGCACAAAGTAACGTGCATGAATATTAACCTAGTGGAGGAAGTGCACTTTTAATATATACCATTGGATGTTGTAGCTATGTTGAAAACGTCTAAACTATACACACTTTGGTGAAATTTAGTTCGGGAGAGTTGGAATATTATAAAAGAACAAAACTCTCGAAGCTGCGAAGTACCAGAGGAAATGACATCCATCCATATCATGATTGAATTCCATTCATTGGACAAGGATATGAAAATAGTGAAAAATGAGTCCTTTAAAAGAATTATAAGACCATTGATCTAAAATTGTGATAAACGATGAGGATTAGAATATGTGAATTTTGTGATACACTCTGGAATATATCGCTTCGGCTATAACAAGAATTTTGTGAAAAGAAGAAAAATTTTGAAGCACCGAAGAGTGGAGAACATGGTCCTAGAATTGGACATATGGGGGATAAAATAAAAATAAAAAGAGGGGTGGGAGGGGGGGGGGATAATTTTAAAGCACAGAATATGTGTTTCTAGCGAAAATCATATATTAAGGTAAGGAGATTAATGAGGAAGCACAAATGAATAATAAACCCAAGGTTACTAGCCCAAGGTCATATGAACATTGGGTTGAAGGAAGTGCCTCATACATAATTCATTTCTATAAATATCTTAAGGTCTATAGGGTAATTCAAAAGAGATTAACACCATAACAATACAAAGAATTGGTAAAATCTCAAATATGATCTCTTGACAAATTGGGGATGCAGCAGAAGCATGGGAATTATATAATGAGTCTATCCATATCTAGGATGAACTCATGAGGAAAAAATTTGAATCATGATTAGTCTTCCAATTAAATTGATAAAATTACATGATAAATTAATGAATAAATGGAAAATATTATTTATGTTAAAATTAAATGAAGAGGTGCAATGGTTCATGTCAAAAAGACACAATAGTTGAATCCTATACCTATTCAAATACTATATAAACCACAAGTGGTGGTGAATCTAATATTTCTTCGTGGATATAAATATATATAGATAATGGATTGAATGAAAGTTCATTCTATCAGATTGGTGTTTGTTTACAAGTTGGGTCTTGTTATGAGGGTTGGATTCCTAAAATCTTAGTTGGAAATGAGATTAGAAAGATGGGTCTTGTTATGAGGGTTGGATTCCTAACATCTCAGTTGGATATGAGATCAGCAAGATGGGTCATGTTATGAGGGTTGGATTCCTCATTTCTTAGTTGGATCTGAGAACTACAAGATCGGTCTTGTATCATAGAGTTGGATCTCTCATATTTAGTTGAAGTTGAAGATATTAAAATATTGAATTTATTTGTATTCATTCAAGTTAAATAAATAAAAGAAACATATGTTATCTACCTCATAAATTTTTTGTTATACATGTTTATGAATAATTAATTTAGTTGCATATATCTTATTTAGTTAATTCAGTTAATCTATGAAAGTGTGAGAAATAGTCAAAAGTTTCAGACACTGATTCACCCCTCCCTCTCAGTGTTAGTGTGTTTTTCAACAATTTGTATCAGAGCAGGTTCCTTCAACATAGTTTAAACACTGGAAGGTAGATTCTGAACAAATGGGCGTAAAAATGGCTCTCTCCACAAATGAAGCTCCCTTATTTGATGGAACGGACTACTCTTAAAGGAGGGAAGGAATGAAATGGTATCTGAAATCAAGATGATATGGTGTTTGGGATTCAATTGTATCTAAATCCTTTTACTCAACTACCTCAAAGAGAAATCCAAAATTGCAAAAGAAGCAAAGAAAAATAATTCAATAGCATTAAAGGAAATCCATAATGGACTGTCAGATCAAGTCAAAGAAAAGATGGGACACTACACCTCTGCTAAAGTACTATGACTCCATCTAGATAATTTGTATCAAAATAAATAACGAAACAAATAAATGGAGAATTCCAATCAGTGTATATATTAAAACAAAGAAACAGAGAGATCCAATCAGATTAAAGAACAAAACTCAAAAATGGAGAAATTCAATTAGATTAAAGAACACAACTCAAAAATTCATAAATCAAATTAGATTGAAGAACAAAATACATATAAAGAGAATTCTAATCAGAATAAAGAACAAAAAACAAAAGAGGACAATTCCATCAAAGAATTGATGCAAACCACTTTCATCAAAGAAGACAACTCCATTAAGGAATGGATGCATACCTCACCAATCACTAAAGAAAAACTACATAATCTTAAGATTGAAATT
>JASDQU010737357.1:112487-129697 GCA_032191745.1 Picea mariana | reverse complement strand
TGGAATTTGTATTTGTTGATGTTGAGATGCAGTGGGGTTTCTCTTAGCAGTGAAGAAGACTCAATTGTTTGGACTTGGAATCCTTCAATAGGTGTTGCTACTGTTAAAGCGGCTTATGATGCTTTGGTTTCTCAGAATGTGATTGTGGAACCTGAATGGTGGCACAAAGCGTTATGGAAATTGAAGATTCCTATTAAATTATTCTATTTGTTTGGTTATGTCTTCATGATCGTATTCTCACAAGCGTAAACTACATGAGTAGAGGTGGAATTGGTCCATCTGTTTGTATTTTATGCTTAAAGGATGAAGACACCACACATCACCTGTTTGTGACATGTGAAGTTGCTTAGTTTATTTGGAAGGAGGTTTGTGCACAATTGAAACTCAATGGTTATTGGAATTTACTGTCTTTGAATGAAAATTTGTTGTCTTGGTTTCTAGTTATCCCAAGGTACAATATGGTTTCTCTCCTTGTTCTTTGGGGCATTTGGCGCTATAGGAATAAGATTTTGTTTGAGAACTCTCTCAAGAATTATTATGGTCTTTGTTCTAGGATTGTGGTGGATATTAAATAAATGCCATGTTTTGTAGAGGGCGACAAATTAGATTTTCTTATGAACCCGATTTACTTTGGTTAGAGACCTTTAGGCTTCTTTGATGGAGTTGTTGGTGGTGGAGATTGTGGTGTTAGAATTGTTCTTAAGTTGAGTGGTGATCACTCTTTAGGATCCATCTTGTTGTTGGAGCTCGATCGAATGTTAATGCAGAGTTACTTGGTTTGTGGGGTCTCCTAATTTTTGCTTTGAGAGTTCATATTTATGAATTAATGGTAGTGGGAGACTCCAAGGTTATGCTTGACTGGTTTGTTGGAAAGTCTCATTTGAATGTTTTAAATTTGCAGTCTTGGATGAAGAAGATCACGGATCTCAAGCACTTGTTCAGTTGGCTACATTGTTTTCATGTCCATATATAGTACAACTCTTTGGTGGACTCTTTGTCAAAGCTTTCTCTTGGGAAATAGATTGTTTGGTTGAGCTTTGAAGAAGCCTTAGAAAACTCTATAATCAACTCTAGATCTTACTTCATTTTTTTGAACTATATCTTCAAATGGGATCCTTATCCTTGTTACTTGTTTTTGTGAGGAGTTTGATTTTTGGCCTTTATATATTGTTACAATTATATGCAGAAGATATAGTTTTGTGATTAGATTGTGATAATTATTAATAAAAGCATATATTTTTGAATAGGTTTGTGGATGATAAAAATATTTTTGAAGAGATATTGTATTCAACAAAAGTAGCCATGACTTATAACACTATATATCATACTATGTACTAGAAAGTTTCTTTTAATTCTTAATAAATAAAATTAAAACTACTTTTTCAGTTAGACAAAAAAAATATCCATATTTAAAAATATTATTTTTTAAATTAAAAAAAAATATTAATTAAAATAAATCTTCAAAGTATTCAACAACTTTTTGTTACACGAACTAATCAACAACAACTTGGGTTAAAATAAAGTTTGAAAATTTTACCTACTTAGCCAATGCTTTTAAAATCAATGAATAGACATCTTCAACGTATTACTATTTTATTTTTAAAAAGTTTTTTTTTTCTATCGTTTATGATTACACATTTTCAACATATCATACCCCTATTTTATTTTAAAAGTTTTTGTCCTACTATTTTATAAATACATATCTTCAACATGTCATTATTTTATTTATTTAATTATAAAATAAAGATTAATAAGAGAAGTTATGAGAATATTAGTTTTTTATTAAATAAAGATATTATTTTAAATTGTATTTTGATGAGATAAAGATTAATTAAATTATCTTATCAATTGTATTTAGTTTAGGTAGTTGGGAGGAGTGATTGTATTTAATTTATTTTTTAATTACCATTAAAACAAGAATAAGTTAACACAAAATTAAGATTTTCTAATCATTATTAATGATAACAATTCAAAGTAAAATTACCCTAATTGGATTATAAGTACAAACACAATTAAGATTTTCTAAAGATTAATTGGAAAAGTATATAATTTTATATATGAGAGTTTCTAAGTTTAAATCTCAATGTTACATTGGAAAGTTGAGATTCAAAATTTTTCATTTATCAATGAAAAACATGTACACAACAAAAATGAAATAAGAACAATATTTTCTCAAGTCAACAACAAGATGAGCACATTTTGATTGTCCAAATCATAATCCAGAGGGCGGTAGGGTATGTATACCTCTGTAGACTTTACCAGCACATTTTTATTGTCCAAATCATAATCCAGAGGGTGGTAGGGTATGTATAGCTCCATAGACTTTACCAGTGAAATCGTTGGGGGGTAGGGTATGTATACCTCCTACCAATGAAATCGTTGGATGGAAGGGGTTCCTTGTCCCACAAACAAGGGGGTATCATACACCAATTTGGTTTTTGTCTTGGTAGTGACCTTAAAAGAAGATTATTATTGTTGTTGTTGTTGTTGTTGTTGTTGTTATGTGATCCTGAATAATGAAAAATTCAATTTCTTCCATTGTTTGTCCAAATCAAATGAGAATGTCCATTTTCCCAATTCCATTCCATTCAAAACCTGTGCATAATGGGCCTCCATAAATCTAGGATATTGAGGTCGGTGTTTTTGAAAATAGATATCAAGGCATGGACAACCTAAATAAAATTCAAATTGGGTCTTGCTTCTCTCCAAGGGAAACACTTTCATTAGCCCAATTCAGCATGAATTCTTCCCATCCCATGATAATCACTATGCTTTCTAATAAGGGTATGCAGAACTTTAATCTTTAGTAACATCTCAAAAACTACTAGTGGGTTATAGCATCCAATTCTGACCACCATGGGATTTGACCAATGCTAAATATATACATTCCAACAATATAGATTTCCAAAACAATAAAAAAAGAAAGCTTCAATATGAACATAGATTGCCAAAACAATAGAAAAAGAAAGTTTCCATCAGAACATCCTATAGGCGCTTTTCCATGTCTCAAGCACACAGTATTGCCATTTTTAAAGGGCGTAGTCTAAACATTCTACGTTTTTTGTCTATTTCCAGCAACATCACCATAATCTGGCGATACAATTGTTGGTAAAATCATCTTTTTTTTGCTTAAAATCCATTTTTGAATGCAGAAATGGATTCATCCCTCTAAAAACCTCTGGAGCACAAGGATTGTGTAGATTTAACAACCAAAATATACAATTCAAACTATTTATGGCTAGATTTTGAGCAGAAGTGGTGGAAGAAGTGGTCGAAAAATATGGTCTAAAATAAGTGAAAACGTAAAATCTTTAGACTTGAAGTATTAGTAAATGGTATAGAGTAAAACTATTATTCACTTAGATTGTTTGATCGTGTTTTTTATTTTAACTATTTTTTATCTATTAAAACACTGTTTAAGGTTAATATAATAATATGCTCAACAAAATTTCAACATGTTGATAAAGGCAGAGACAAACCAAAAAAAAAATGCAGGAAAAAAACAACATGGGGCTTCAGTGCCCTTCCACACATTAAATAGATTACACAATTATACAAATTGGATCCCAACGGATCACTAAACTACTCTGAATAAAATCAAACATAATTGAAAACAACATAACTCTAACTACGACTAAACTCAATGAGCTGGAAGACAAGAAAACACGATTACCGATATTAACGCTAACACTCCCCCTTAATCTCAACTATTACATTCATCAACACTTACAGTGCCCAAGTGTTATCTTTGAAATTCAAAAAAAAAATTTCTAAGTGGTTTAGTAAAAATTTCTGTGTTAGCCCTTGACCAATTTTTGTGGAAACGTTTTTCATGTTTGACCAATTTTGGGGACTTCGACAAGTTGGTCGAAGACAGAGCGCCAAGCGAAGCAGAGATCGCGGGATCTCACCCCCTTTTGTAGAATTTTTGGGTTTAGGGTTTATGTCACGAGTATGGGATGTCGGCCCATGGATCTTACCCATGTTTAGGCCCCTTTTGTAATGTATAAATAGATATATAGGCGATGTAAGAAAAACACTAGATCTAAGAGGTATGTGATGCTAAGTGTTGTATTGTGTTAAGTGCAAGTGATGTAAATGGTTGGATCTATGTGATTGAGTTAGCTCTGTGCATATTGTGTATTGAGAACTTGCAGGGCTAAGTGTAAGTGATTGTAAGAAAGGCTCTGTGTTGTGCCAAGCTCAGGGAAGGAGGATCTGGCGAGGTGCGCACAGATCTCCTGTCTTATGTGGAGTTGGTTTTGATGCTCTGTGCATGTAAGGAGATTGACAGAAGATAATAAAGAAGACGAAGAGTTGGTGGACATAGCCCCATGCTAGGGGTGAACCATGTATATCCTGTGTTATGATTTCTTTTGTGTGATTGATGTGATTTATGCTTAGTGTTGTCATCTTTATGTATGTTAGATGCATCTGATATAATATCTTAGTGCTTAGTAATTTGAATGAATGATAGATCTACTCTATTTCTATGTGCTAAGTGCTTGGGTGTGTTAGATCTTGTTAAATACTGTGTTGCTCTGTAATTAGGGTTTTACCTGCGATGTGAATAAGTGATAAATGATAATGAATGTTAATTTCTAAGTGCTCTGTTAAGAATTGTGATCACAGATATGTGTCCCGGCTAGGTTGTAGATGCTTGAGTCCTGCAACCCCCCTGCCTCTACCTCGGGTCAGACTTCATCTGCTTCACAGGTGTTGCCGAAAGGGTTGGTAGTTAGGGTTTTGTTGGTGCGTTGTTGAAGCATTGAACCCTGGATCTGCCCCTATGCCAACAAATGGTTCCGTTGCTGGGACCTGAAACTGTGATTGTTGGGAACTGAACAAGAGAGAAATCTCTGTGCGTAGATATGTTGTTGTAGTGCGCAGTATTCTACTTAATATGTGAAGCTCTATGCTAAGAAGAGAAGGCGGATCTAAAGAAAAGAGGTAAGATCTTAAAGCTTTGTGCTTTGATAAAGGTAAGATAAGTGAAATTTTTTGTTTCGAAAGAATGGATCTAGGTATGTTTAATAGATTTTGTCCTAGTCTGAAAACTAGGGCATAGCTAGAAGAAAAAAGATATGATATGAATAGATCTAATAAAAATAGTGAAAGATATGTTATCCCTATGGATAGAAAGAATTTTTGGACTAACAAGTGGATGCAGGATCCTAGAAAGAATTTTTTGCAAGTCCATCACTGTGATCCCAGTGCGCAGTACAGGAAATATTGGGGATCATTTAAGAGAAAGAGAGGATTGACATTATGTTATAATTGCAGAAGACTGAGACATATTGCTAAAGAATGCCCTAGTAGAGGTCCTATTTGCCTTTGTTGTAAATCTATTGGACATGAAGTCTTGGATTTCCCTAGAATGATTGCTAAAGTTGAGAAGATGAATATGAGACAAGAAAACAATGAGGAAGGTCAAGAGACTAAGAATATGCTAAGGAACCAGAAAGAATCAGAGGCTATATTATTGCAGATGAAAGAAACATTGAATGATCACAGAGACATCAGTTTATCATAGATTTTAAAAGAGAAAGAGTGCATAGAAACAAGAATAGGAGACTTCGACATAGACTGTGTATTGGATGCAGAAAAATAGGTGAACGTTATGACAGCAAGTACTTGGGAGATCTTAGGAAAGCTTGCTATGATTCCTTCATTGGGAGGAATAGGATTGTTTAAAGGAAAGATGATAACCCTATGTGGAAGACTTTCCCATGTACCTATGGTTTCTCATGGAATATCAACAGAAGAAGAATTTGAGGTCATTAAGTTTGCTAAGAACAGCACTCCCTTTGCACTTTTGCTAGGAAAAACTTGGATTGAGAGAGATCAGATCCAAAGGAGGGAAGAAGAGGAAACTATAGAACAGAAAAAGAAAGAATTAAGGGATTTCATGGCTAAGAGAATAGCGCACTTAATAAAAGAACAAGAGGACAAGTCAAAGCAACTGAGGACTAGAGACTTAGCTATCGAAGTTGAAAGAACACAAGAAGGATTAAAGAACCTATCCATGTAGGAGAGTAAAGCACCTAATCCAGACACAGTAAGAGAAGAAGTATTACCCTCGAACCATGTGAAAGACCCTCAGTTGTGCGAAGTTACTATGCCAAGAGGAGATAAGAACAAGAATGGAAAGAGGAATCCAGAGATACAAATCACAAGAAAGAGAGCTAGAAAGCTCAGTAAGAAGAAAGCAAAGCTAGAAAAATTGCAAGAGGTTCCAGAGAGGAGTTCACAGAAGGAAGGCTTGCAGAACTTGAACCTCGCCAAAATAGTAGAACAGCATCGATTGACACTTCACCACGGTGGAGCGATATGACTGTTGGAGGCGTCCCAACCATTAGAACGACACTCCAGAACAACTAGAAACGCATTTATTGTTGAAACGTTCGCCATTGGACCGTTGGGACTACGCCATAACAGATGGAATTGCATTGATTGAGGCGTTCCTACCTGTTGGAAGAACCTGTTACGATGTTATCTATTTAACCCGTCGAATGTATTATCGTGGACACTTTTTCCAATTGTGATTATTCGAACCCACAGAGAGTTTACTATTACCGCGCAGTCCTTATTGAGACCTTGCCATCTATTCTACTACCTTGATTATTTGTTCACCGACCCGAGATATCATATCTCGAGTGTGTACGTCGGGTGACTTTAGCGTAGTAGAGAAAACCGTCGAAGAGATTCTCATAGACCTCATGGTTGAGAAGGTCATGTCTGCAGGAGCACAAGCTTCATCAACAAGAGGAGTGCAAGCATCCCCATTGAATTCATGTCGATATGGTCCCTCCCAAACTGTGACAGAGAAACGAACCAAGAATCATGATGACTTAGCGAATGTGAAGCTCATCCCATCAATCATGCCCGACTACATCCCGCCTCTAGCTAGCGCAGTGAGTCGTGACAACATCCTAAGGGACTTCGACTACACAGTGATCACCGCGTACCTCCTGAAGGGGATATGCGCAGTAGGACTACAACTGGAGAGGATTTTAGTGATTAAGATCAGTGACTTCAACTTGGGAGATCACAAAAACTATGGAATGCTCACACCACACAAGTATTTGACCAAGAAAATGGGGAAGAAGTTGAATATAATTCCTCAGTCGTGGACCATGGACATCGCAAGATCGACCATCCTCAATGTAATGAAGTTACCACACTTCAACAGACATCAGGAGGTTAACGCGTGTGTTAAACTTTTGTTTTCGTTCTTCCATGGAGGTTACCTATGGTTGGACAGGCACATCACAGTAGATCTAATGTTGATCCACTAGATCACCAGATTGAGCATGCAAGGACCAAACCCATAGGAATTTTACCCAGGGAAGTCTGCAGATCGCTCCCTGGCACAGACAATAAAAGACACCTATGGCGATCTAGAGAAGGGGAAGTGGGGCTATAAGGTAACCTCCATCCATAATGGCGCAGTGCATCTAGCTTTCATGTTGATCACTAGTAAGCTCGTCAAGAAGAATAGGCCAACGTAGGTCACGGGGTTTGTCGTCGACCTCACAGGAAAATGTGTTGAAGGGTTGCAAATGAACTGGGCGAGCTACCTCGTCAAATAGTTAGAGAAAGACTATCGTGAATCTCAGGATCAGGGCTACAACTTCCATTTCAGTTGGTTGTTGATCCTAATTGCCTTCATTTCTTGGGAGATGCCAGAAGGAGCGACCTTCCCTGGAATTGAGCCATATGAACCACTAGCTGCGAATTTCACTATGCTCTGGTATTCGAGCGACATGGAAAAAAAATGGCAGTCAAATGCGGTGTTCCACACCTATCATCTACAACTAAAGAGGGCCATTGAATCTTTCCCTTGCATGACGCTAAATACTTTTCACAGGTTCAGGCCACTTCTGAAGTTTCGCGCAGATAGGCATTTCATTTATATCACTGTGTGCGGAGACGAACACAAAGAAGAGCTACAATCCTATTACAAACTCATAGAGGAGGAAATGGAAGAAATAATCAAGGAATGGCCTGCGGAATTCCTCATACCAGTCGAACAGACAGAACTGTCCGACCCCGACCTCATTGGAAGTCCTGTAGTCACTCGTGAAGAATATGATGCACCCACCAGCAACAGGAAGAAAAAGAAGGAAGAGGTACAGGAATTGAGCAACGCATCAAAGAAAACTACACCAAATTCGCCTAAAGGGGGAGGAGGTGATGAAGTAGATAAAGAAGAGGATGAAGGGGAAGAAGACAAGCAAAAGTAAGGAGAAGTAACACCACCTAAATATCCCCTAACAGAGACAAAAACATCCAAGAAAAGAAATCGTTCCCTAATGAAACCTTCATCGCGGAAGAAGTCAAAAGCCAATAAACCTCCATTCCACACTGTTCTCATGGTGGATGACATTGACCTTATCATTGTCGTTGTATCAGATACCTCAGAGGACATCTTACAACAAATCGAAGCCAAACAGGAGACAATGTTTGACAGGATCGAGGCAGAGCCCAAAGGGGTACAACAGGCTCTTTATTCGGGCCACGCAATGTCTACTATGTCGTTGTCAGCAAGGGACATAGAAGTAGGATATGAGCCTACCCAGCTACGCAGACTAGCAGAATCGACAGAGGCTCGCCTTCGTCGTATCCAGGAGGAAAAATAATAGGCCATAGAGGCCCTGAAGCAAGCAAAGGAGGAAGCCATATAGCAACATCGAGTTACGCAACAAGAAAAATATGACCTCCAGGTGAAGTTTGTAGAGGATAGAGTGTAGATCTAGAAGGAGAAAGAACAATTGCTCGTGGAGCAGATGGGAGTTAAAGAAGTAGTCACCAGAGCACTTCACTCTATGACGGGCCTAGCACAAATGGAAGAAGAAACCATTGAGATCCGGGTGGGGAATCTCGTTGAAGCCATTCAGCAGATCCAAGCTAGAATAGCAGAACTAGAACTACAAGTCGTGCCAAGCACTTCGCAGGAAGTGTGAGATCAGAGAGAAGAAACTGCCCAGAGAGCAGTTGAGAGAATCAAGACATTGGCCTTGGAATGCAAGCAACTCAGCAGTCGAAGTGTGAAAACCTATGAGCGCCTTGCAAAGGACAATGATCTAAGGACATTGGAGTCACAACTCCAGGAGGCAAAGCAACAAGTAGCAACAGTACAAGCATATTTGAATACACTGTCATCGATCAAGAGGATGAAAAGGTCATAGGAACAGCACATGGTTCAGAAACAGGTCCTTCCATCCAGAGTAAAGTCATGGAAGTGACCTAGAGGCTCCAGCAATTGCAGGATGAAGCTTGCACACTTTTTGAGGAGATTGAAGGATAAGCTGCACAGCTACAACAAGTAGTCACCACGGTAGAACAACGCTTGGAAGGACCGGTGACTGAGAAAGTTATTCAAGATTTCACTGAGCAGGAGGCTCTAGCGAAGCAGCAGGTCAAGGCAGCTCAAAAAAATCTTAAGGCCTTCAAGGAAGAGTTACCCAGATCAGAGTGACTCGGGACAAGTCACAGGTGAGTGTTGGGGGCCTGTTGGCCCTTGACCAGGTTTTGTGGAAACGCTGGTCATGTTTGACCAATTTTGAGGACTTCGATAGGTTGGTCAAAGATGGAGTACCAGGCGAAGCGGAGATCACAGGATCTCGCCCCCTTTTGTGGATTTTTGAGTTTAGGGTTTATGTAACGGGTATGGGATGTCGGCCCATGGGTCTTACCCATGTTTAGGCCCCTTTTGTAATGTATAAATATATATCTAGGCGATGTAAGAAACACACTAGATCTAAGAGGTATGTGATGCCAAGTGTTGTATTTTGCTAAGTGCAAGTGATGAAAATGGTTGAATCTATGTGATTAAGTTAGCTCTATGCATATTGTGTTCTGAGAACTTGCAGGGCTAAGTGCAAGTGATTGTAAGAAAGGCTATGTGTTGTGCCAAGCTCAGGGAAGGAGGATCTGGCGAGGTGCATGCAGATCTCCTGCCCTATGTGGAGTTAGTTTTGATTCTCTGTGCATGTAAGGAGATTGACAGAAGATAATTTTAAAGATGAAGATTTGGTGGACATAGCCCCACGCTGGGGGTGAACCACGTATATCATGTGTTATGATTGTTTTTGTGTGATTGATGTGATTTATGCTTAGTGTTGTCATCTTTATGTATGTTATATGCATCTGATATAATATCTTAGTGCTTATTAATCTGAATGAATGTTATATATGATCTATTTCTATGTGTTAAGTGCTTGGGTGTGTTAGATCTTGTTGAATACTATGTTGCTTTGTAATTAGGGTTTTACCTGTGATGTGAATAAGGGATAAATTCTAATGAATGTTAGCTGCTAATTTCTCTATTAAGAATTGTGATCACAAATCTGTGTCCCAACTAGGTTGTAGATGCTTGAGTCCTGCAACCCCCCATGCCTCTACCTCGGGTGAGACTTCATTTGCTTCGCACGTGTTGTCGAAAGGGCTAGTAGTTAGGGTTTTGTTGGTGTGTTTCTGAAGCGTTGAACCTTGGGTCTGTCCCTGTGCCAACAGTCTACTAATTGATCTCTCGATCTATAAAATTGAAGATAAATATCTATGTTATCGACAAGATCTAGAATGAAGTGAAAATGTGTGTCAACGTGTTTTATTTTCTTGTGAAATACATGATTTTTTGACAATGCGATGATTGAGTTGTTGTCACAGAAAATAGGAGTTAGCTCATTTTCCATATGTGCCAAATAATTTAAAAGTCTTATCAACTAGATTGTTTGTCAATATGTTGAAGTTACAACCACATACTCTGCCTCTGCTGAAGATATTGCAACTATTGGTTGCCTTTGATGCCCATGAAATCAAATCAGTACCTAAATGAAAGAATAACCATATGTGTTTTTCCTTTCATCTATGCTTCCTGCAAAATCATTTTATGTATACCCTACAAGTGAATAATATTCATAAGTTGTGTACCACAAGTCATAATTAAGTGTCCCTACAACATACCTAATTATTATTTTTCCAACTTTCCAATGAGGATCCTTGGGGGATTCCATAAATCTGGAAACAAAGCTTGCTGCAAACATTATATTAGGTCTAGTTGTAGTAAGGTACATGAGACTACATGTTAGTCTCTTATATAAAGTTGAATAAGTTGTTGAGCCTTCATCTTCTTTGCTCAATTTCATTTCTAATACAATAGGAGTTTTAGTTGGCTTGCATTTATCCATTCTAAATATTTTCATAATGTTTGTAGCATACTTTTGCTAATAGACAAAAATACCTTGAGCAAATTGCTCAACAATAATTCCCTAAAAATATTTCATGATTATGAGATCTATCATCTCAAACTTTGTTTTCATGGCAGCTTTAAATTAGTCTAACATCAGATTACTTGTATAAATCATATAATCAACATAAAGGAAAACAATAAGTATTTTACCTTCATGATCTAATTTTGTATATAGTGTTGGCTCATTATTTCTTCTATTGAATCCAATGTTGATCAGATAGGAATCAATCTGACTATACCGAGCTCTTGGAGCTTGCTTCAATCCATACAAGGCTTTATTCAACTTGTACTTTTTTTCCTCTCGTCCTTTGACTTCAAAACCAAGTGGTTGATCCACATACACTTCTTCTTTACAGAATGCCATTCAAGAAGGATGATTTATATCTAGCTGGTAGACTTTCCATTTAGTCTGAGTTGTAGTGGCTAAAATAGTCCTTACTGTATCTAGCCTTGCTATAGGAGAAAAGGTTTCACCAAAGTCTATGCCAAGTTGCCGAGAGAAACTATCCTTGCCTTATGCTTCTCTATCTTTCCTTTTTCATTTACCTTTGTTTTGTATACCCACTTGCCTCCTATGTTGGATTTGTTTGTTGGTAGATCAATAAGATCCCAAGTCTTTTTCCTTTCTATGGCTTTAGTTTCCTCATTCATGGCTTGAACTTGATGTTCCTCTTTCACTGCTTCTTCAAAGAAGGTTRGATGACAGGAWAGAAATGMAAAATGACGTTGCTACTCAATGYCATTGTTCTACCAATAAATTTATCTTATGCTTCTTGTTCTTTGATTTTCTTCAAAAGAATATGAATCGTTGATGGAAGAAGAACCATTTCCAGAATGTTCTTKTTGTCTTTGTACTTGTAATCTCGACAGTCTTGGTGGATGTGCTTGTTGTTCTAAACTTTTTGTTTTCTCATCAATCTGCTGCAATGGAATTTGATTGTCCATTGTCTCATTTTCTTGCTTACTCCATGATTTGTTCTCTAAGAATTTGACGTCTCTGCTCACTGGAAATTTCTTGGTGACTAGATTATAAAGTCTCTAGGTTTTTGATTGTTCACTATATCCTATGAAGATGCATTTTCCACTCATGTTGTCAAGTTTCTTTCTCATCTCTTCAGGGATATGTGCAAAAGAAACGCAGCCAAAAATTCTGAAGTGAGACACATTTAGCTTAGTGCCACTCCATGCCTCTTGAGGTACTTTATCCTTGACACTTGTTGTTGGAGATTTGTTCAGGATGTACACTGAACAAACAATTTCTTCAGCCCAATAGTTATTGGACAAATTCTTTCCTCTAAACATGCTCCTGGACATGTTCATGATGGTCTGGTTCTTTCTTTCAGCCACTCCATTATGTTGTGAAGTATATCTGGTTGTAGTATGCATTATAATGCCTTGTTGTCTACAAAAATCTGCAAAATCATTTGAGTTTTATTCTCCTCTTCCATCTGACCTAAGCACTTTCACATACTTCCCACTCTGTTTTTCTACTTCAGCTTTGAATTCTTTAAACTTTGAAAAAGTGTCAGACTTATTTTAAGAAAATAAATCCAGATTTTCTAGCTAAAATCATCAATAAAGGTCATAAAATAAAAACTACCACTAATGGATTGAGTTTGCATTGGTCCACGGAGGTTTGTGTGAACCAATTCTAGATGTTCTTTTGCTCTATGGGTGGATGTTGGAAATATGTCTCTCTTATGCTTTCCAAGTATACAACTTTCACATGGACTTTCTTTTTCATTCAAAATAAAAAGACATTTGATCATTGCATGTTTTTGAAGAAGACTGAGACTTTTGAAAGGTAGATGACTAGACCTAGCATGCCATAAGAGATTCTCATCTGCATTTGATACATTTTGGGCATATGGATGGGACAAATTGACACTTCTTAAATTTAGGGGAAACATCTTATTCTTAGTCATTTGGACTTTTGCAATAGTTTCCTACTGAGTGATTTATCCAAAATTAAGTATGTTGAACCTTTGAATAAGACATTATATCCATGCTCCATCAATTGTCCTACACTTATCAGAATGTGTTTCAGGTTTGTTACATAGTAGACGTCATGTATGTCTTTATTTTGATCTTGTTTGGTTAAAACATATACAATGCCTTTTCTTGGGGCTTTTACTTGAGAGTCATCACCAAGTGTTATCTCAAATTTAATAGAAATATGTATGCAAGAAACTAAATCTTTGTTACCTCTCATGTGATTCTTGTAACCGGTGTCCAACAACCAAAGGTCCTTGGAGTGATCCCCTTCAGATGTATGGCATGAAAGAAACATTGCTTTAAATGATTCTCCTTCATTGTTGGAGACAATTATTTTTCCTTTGTTCTGATATGATTGCTTCTTTCTACATTCACTCTCATAGTGGCCATACTTTCTGCAATAGTAACACTGAATTATGGACTCGCCTGTCCATTTTCTCCCTCTTCCTCTTTGATTTTGTGAGTCATTAGACTGTTGTTGTTGTTCCTTTATACATCTTTCTTCTACATTTTTATTTCCTCTTCCTCTTCCTATGTTTCATGTGTCTCTACCTCTGTCTTTTCTGAAATAAGATTGAGTCTTGAATGCATGTTCCACGGACCCTTCTTCCAAATTGAGTCTAGTTTCGTGGGACATAAGTGATCCCATCATTTCTTCTACAGAGAAACTAGAGATAGATCTTTGGATTTAAGAATGACTATTACAACCATTTCAAATTTCATGGGCAAACTTTTGAGGACTTTTTCAACAATCCTTCGATCTTCAATATGTTCACCAGTCATTCTGATCTGGTTTACTATGCCCATCACTCTGGTCATGAACTAGTCAACATTTTTCATCTGAGTCATTTTCAGAGTTTCAAACTGAGTTCTCAGAATTTGAAGTTCCACATGTTAAATTGATCTAAATAAAGAGAATAGTACAATCTAAATTAAACCTAATTAACACGTAGCATAGTACAATGGTACAATCTAAATTAAACCCAATTAACAAATAACTAATGCTTATCTGTCAAACCATAAGATCATATTTAAAATCCAATGGAAAGACAATTTATCTTTCCATAATTATGAAACTAAGTTTGAATCCAATGCCTCTCTTCATCAAATTCCTTTTTAATATGAAAATTTGGAAATGGCTGGTGTACACTTCCGAAACATCAAATTCCTTCTTAATATGAAAATTTGGAAATGGCTGGTGTACACCTCCGATACATCAAATTCCTTCTTAACAGTGATACATTATGAAAATTTGGCACATCAAATTCCTTCTTAACAGTGATACATTATGAAAATTTGAAACTGGCTGGTGTAGACCTCCTAAATCATGGTACATTATGAAAAATTGCAGTTTGAATCTAATGCCTGTCTTCAATCAAATTCCTTCTGAAAAGTGATACATTATGAAAATTTGAAAATGGTTGGTGTAAACGTCCTCAATCATGATACATTATGAAAAATTGCAAATAGCTGATACATTATGATAATTTGCAAATAGCTGATGTATACCTCCCCAGCCATGGGATTATTTTTGAGCTCCCTCTCGAAATTAATTTAACTTTTCATAACCCTTATAAATCATTTATAAAAGAGGCCACTGACTCTACAAAATTGTTCCAGATGGTCAACAGTGACTGAGCCAACATCTCGACCACATTCCACAAGATTGCCGAAAGAAGGTCTGCAAATGCATGGAGGGCAGTGTGCAATTGAACCAAAAAATCATAAAACGCGGCACCCAAGAAACTCACTAAAGCACTGATCGCATCCTGAATCAAGCTCGCAGACCCGAGTACTGATGTAATAACCAAATCTGTGACATACCCAATCACATAATTCAAAATTATGGCAACCCCCTGCATTATAATTTCCAAAACAGCTAGAATTATTGATCCAGGGGCCCTCAATGTATGAATTAATGCCACTGATACCAATGCTATGATCCTAAACACAGCATATGATACTATGTCAACCATGAAGATAACAATATCTGACAGAACACTCATTTTTACAGCTGAATTTCAGCCTTTAAAGTTTAAACCCATTTATCAGAATCCTGTTCTCCTCCATTTGTATTCCTATACTGTTTCTGCCATTGTTGTTTACAGGAACAGAGGAATATCAACGTGAACAATGAGATTTACATTGTATATGTGTTCCAAGCATTGTGTGTTGTGTTGGGGTTGACAAAACTCATCTTGTATTTAAAGGTCAATTGTCCCTCTGGGTGATAACTAGAAGCTGCAGCCCTGGGTAGGAAGGCCTGCAAGCAAACTACCAGAATGCGTGAAACATTGTCAATGGCGTGTCCGGAGTTGACAACGTGGAGTCCACGTATGGATGACCCAAAACTGTTCAAGGAAAATGATTGCCCAATAGTTTATGATGTTCATTTTCCATATGCAATGATAATTACAATATGAACATTATCAAATATTCAAAAGATTCAGATTCAGAAATTGGTTAGGTGTTTTTATAGCCTGACTGGGCTTAATGGTTAAGAATATGTGTTTCCTCTTAAGAGGTCACAGATTCAAATTCAAAAGAGGTAAGGTATGTATACCTTTATAGATTTTATCAGTCGTTGGGCGAAGGGGGTCCCTTGTCCCACAAACAAGAGGGTCTCATACACCAATTTGGTGTGCTGGCTTGGCCGTGACCTTACATCTATTGAAAATGAACACAATTAATGATCTTTTAATTATAAAAATTGATATTGACATATTCTTATTAACAAAAATTATTATGTATAAAACACCATCCTCAAATTCCGTTGCTTCATTTTTGCCTATGCTTAGTGGGCTTTAAGATTGTGAGAATGAAAATTCACTTAACATTGAAGCCTTTGTATTTTATAGATTTTAGATATTGGCTTCTTTGGTCTTCCCAATTTTAGAACTGTTTTTTTAATCCTGCCAAAACTCAAAAATAAACCCTAATTAGGATTTCTAAATAAATAAGCCTTTCCACGTTTATCGGTGACAATCATATGGCTGTGCTAGTAATAACTCAACATAGATAAATCTATGTGCATAAGATGTGAATATTCAATTCCATTAAAATAATGCATAGTTAGAAGCTACAGGGAGAATAACGGTTGAAAACTCGGAGCGACCAATCCACTGCTATTCAGCAGATCCACGCCCAGAGCGCCGTCTTCCATGAGTTTAGGTCGTCCTGAGCGACCAATCCAGGGTTTTCAGCAGATCCACGCCCAGTGCGCCGTCTTCCATGACGTTTGGTAGTCCTAAGCGACCATTCCAGCCTTCCAGGGTTATTCAGGATATCCATGCCCAGGTTTGTTGGATCTGTTCTGGCAGAATAGATCTGCGTTCAGTAATTTATTAGGTTATGTATTTTCAGAGCACGGCAAGATTCCATTCGTTGGTGGTGGAGATTGTCAGAACAATTAAAAACAATTAACCGCTAGAGTTTGGAGAAATCTCAGATATATTATTTGGGTTTCACGTAGAAATATCATAGAGATGGTTTCGAGAAGGCAGTTGAATATAATACAGGTTGCTTGGAGGCGGAGGATGAGGAGGTCTCCGCTGTATAGGTTTTAGGGTTCATCGCATGCTGTCGTCAACTACATGGACAACAACATCCTGGAAGGCTGGTAAAGTTGTTCCGTTTTAGTGGGATGGTACCATGGTTTCGATCCTCCTCCACAGCGGCTAACCCAGACTCGAATCATTCTGTTGGAAGAGTACACTTTAGCTGTACCGGGTGATTTGATTCTGGACCCGGAATGTTGAGGTGGAAACACTGAAGATCATGAACTCAGACCCCTGTTGCATCCACATTGTTAAGCTATCAACTCGTTGTGGGAGCGAAACTGAGGAAGAATCTGGCGGGTCAAGGCCTTTACTCCCTGAGCTCGCAGACGGATTTGCTGGTACATTCAAGACAAAGGAATTCATCACACCCATTAAACACCTTTGGTGAATTGCCCTTAGAC
>JASDQU010737357.1:73865-94238 GCA_032191745.1 Picea mariana | reverse complement strand
ATAATTCTTCAAAGTATTCAACAACTTTTTGTTACACGAACTAATCAACAACTACTTGGGTTAAAATAAAGTTTGAAAATTTTACCTACTTAGCCAATGCTTTTAAAATCAATGAATAGACATCTTCAACGTATTACTATTTTATTTTTAAAAAGATTTTTTTTTCTATCGTTTATGATTAGACATTTTCAACATATCACAACCCTATTTTATTTTAAAAGTTTTTGTCCTACTATTTTATAAATACATATCTTCAACATGTCATTATTTTATTTATTTAATCATAAAATAAAGATTAATAAGAGAAGTTATGAGAATATTAGTTTTTTATTAAATAAAGATATTATTTTAAATTGTATTTTGATGAGATAAAGATTAATTAAATTATCTTGTCAATTGTATTTAGTTTATTGTATTTAATTTATTTTTTAATTACCATTAAAACAAGAATAAGTTAACACAAAATTAAGATTTTCTAACCATTATTAATGATAACAATTCAAAGTAAAATTACCCTAATTGGATTATAGGTACAAACACAATTAAGATTTTCTAAAGATTAATTGGAAAAGTATATAATTTTATATATGAGAGTTTTTAAGTTTAAATCTCAATGTTACATTGGAAAGTTAAGATTCAAAATTTTTCATTTATCAATGAAAAACGTGTACATAACAAAAATGAAATAAGAACAATATTTTCTCAAGTCAACAACAAGATGAGCACATCTTGATTGTCCAAATCATAATCCAGAGGGTGGTAGGGTATGTATACCTCTGTAGACTTTACCAGCACATTTTTATTGTCCAAATCATAATCCAGAGGGTGGTAGGGTATGTATACCTCCGTAGACTTTACCAGTGAAATCGTTGGGGGGTAGGGTATGTATACCTCCTACCAATGAAATCGTTGGATGGAAGGGGTTCCTTGTCCCACAAACAAGAGGGTATCATACACTAATTTGGTTTTTGTCTTGGTAGTGACCTTAAAAGAACATTATTATTGTTGTTGTTGTTATTGTTGTTGTTGTTGTTGTTGTTGTTGTTGTTGTTATGTGATCCTGAATAATGAAAAAATCAATTTCTTCCATTGTTTGTCTAAATCAAATGAGAATGTCTATTTTCCCAATTCCATTCCATTCAAAACCTATGCATAATGGGCCTCCATAAATCTAGGATATTGAGGTCGGTGTTTTTGAAAATAGATATCAAGGCATGGACAACCTAAATAAAATTCAAATTGGGTCTTGCTTCTCTCCAAGGGAAACACTTTCATTAGCCCAATTGAGCATGAATTCTTCCCATTGCATGATAATCACTATGCTTTCTAATAAGGGTATGCAGAACTTTAATCTTTAGTAACATCTCAAAAACTACTAGTGGGTTATAGCATCCAATTCTGATCACCATGGGATTTGACCAATGCTAAATATATACATTCCAACAATATAGATTTCCAAAACAATAAAAAAAGAAAGTTTCAATATGAACATAGATTGCCAAAACAATAGAAAAAGAAAGTTTCCATCAAAACATCCTATAGGCACTTTTCCATGTCTCAAGCACATAGTATTGCCATTTTTAAAGGGCGTATTCTAAACATTCTATGTTTTTTGTCTATTTCCGGTAACATCACCATAATCTGGCGATACAATTATTGGTAAAATCATATTTTTTGTTGCTTAAAATCCATTTTTGAATGCATAAATGGATTCATCCCTCTAAAAACCTCTGGAGCACAAGGATTGTGTAGATTTAACAACCAAAATATACAATTCAAACAATTTATGGCTAGATTTCGAGCAGAAGTGGTAGAAGAAGTGGTCGAAAATATGGTCTAAAATAAGTGAAAACGTAAAACCTTTAGACTTGAAGTATTAGTAAACGGTATAGAGTAAAACTATTATTCACTTAGATTGTTTGATTGTTTTTTTATTTTAACTATTTTTTATCTATTAAAATAGTGTTTAAGGTTAATATAATAATATGCTCAACAAAATTTCAACATGTTGATAAAGGCAGAGACAAACCAAAAAAAAATGCAGGAAAAAAACAACATGGGGCTTCAATGCCCTTCCACACATTAAATAAATTACACAATTATACAAATCGGATCCCAACGGATCACTAAACTACTCTGAATAAAATAAAACATAATTGAAAACAACATAACTCTAACTACGACTAAACTCAATGAGCTGGAAGACAAGAAAACACGATTACCGATATTAACTCTAACACTCCCCCTTAATCTCAACTATTACATTCATCAACACTTACAGTGCCCAAGTGTTATCTTTGAAATTCAAAAACAATTTTTCCAAGTGGTTTAGTAAAAATTTATGTGTTAGCCCTGGACCAATTTTTGTGGAAACATTTGTCATGTTTGACCAATTTTGGGGACTTCGACAGGTTGGTCGAAGACGGAGCGCCAAGCGAAGCAGAGATCACAGGATCTCACCCCCTTTTGCATATTTTTTGGGTTTAGGGTTTATGTCACGAGTATGGGATGTCGGCCCATGGGTCTTACCCATGTTTAGGCCCCTTTTGTAATGTATAAATAGATATATAGGCGATGTAAGAAAAACACTAGATCTAAGAGGTATGTGATGCTAAGTGTTGTATTGTGTTAAGTGCAAGTGATGTAAATGGTTAGATCTATGTGATTGAGTTAGCTCTGTGCATATTGTGTATTGAGAATTTGTAGGGCTAAGTGCAAGTGATTGTAAGAAAGGCTCTGTGTTGTGCCAAGCTCGGGGAAGGAGGATCTGGCAAGGTGCGCGCAGATCTCCTGTCTTATGTGGATTTGGTTTTGATGCTCTGTGCATATAAGGAGATTGACAGAAGATAATAAAGAAGACAAAGAGTTGATGGATGTAGCCCCACGCTAGGGGTGAACCATGTATATCCTGTGTTATGATTGCTTTTGTGTGATTGATGTGATTTATGCTTAGTGTTGTCATCTTTATGTATGTTAGATGCATCTGATATAATATCTTAGTGCTTAGTAATTTGAATGAATGATAGATCTACTCTATTTCTATGTGCTAAGTGCTTGGGTGTGTTAGATCTTGTTAAATACTGCGCTGCTCTGTAATTAGGGTTTTACCTACGATGTGAATAAGGGATAAATGATAATGAATCTTAACTGCTAAGTGCTCTGTTAAGAATTGTGATCACAGATATGTGTCCCAACTAGGTTGTAGACGCTTGAGTCCTGCAACCCCCCTGCCTCTACCTCAGGTGAGACTTCATCTGCTTCACAGGCGTTGCCGAAAGGGTCGGCAGTTAGGGTTTTTTTGGTGCGTTGTTGAAGCATTGAACCCTGGATCTGCCCCTATGCCAACAAATGGTTCCGTTGCTGGGACCTGAAACTATGATTGTTGGGAACTGAACAAAAGAGAAATCTTTGTGTGTAGATATGTTGTTGTAGTGCGCAGTATTCTACTTGACATGTGAATCTCTATGCTAAGAAGAAAAGGCGGATCTAAAGAAAAGAGGTAAGATCTTAAAGCTTTGTGCTCTGATAAAGGTAAGATAAGTGAAATTTTTTGTTTCGAAAGAATGGATCTAGGTATGTTTAATAGATTTGGTCCTAGTCTGACAACTAGGGAACAGCTAGAAGAAAAAAGATATGATATGAATAGATCTAATAATAATAGTGAAAGATATGTTATCCCTATGGATAGAAAGAATTTTTGGACTAACAAGTGGATGCAGGATCCTAGAAAGAATTTTTTGCAAGTCCATCACTGTGATCCCAATGCGCATTACAGGAAATATTGGGGATCGTTTAAGAGAAAGAGAGGATTGACATTATGTTATAGTTGCAGAAGACCAAGACATATTGCTAAAGAATGCCCTAGTAGAGGTCCTAATTTCCTTTGTTGTAAATCTATTGGACATGAAGTTTTGGATTTCCCTAGAACGGTTGCTAAAGTTGAGAAGATGAACATGAGACAAGAAAACCATGAGGAAGGTAAAGAGACTAAGAATATGCTAAAGAACCAGAAAGAATCAAAGGCTATATTATTGCAGATGAAAGAAACATTGAATGATCACAGAGACATCAGTTTATCAGAGATTTTAAAAGAGAAAGAGTGCATAGAAATAAGAATCGGAGACTTCGACATAGACTGTGTATCGGATGTAGAAACATAGCTGAACGTTATGACAGAAAGTACTTGGGAGATCTTAGGAAAGCCTGCTATGATTCCTTCATTGGGAGGAATATGATTTTTTAAAGGAAAGATGATAACCCTATGTGGAAGACTTTCCCATGTACCTATGGTTTCTCATGGAATATCAATAGAAGAATAATTTGAGGTCATTAAGTTTGCTAAGAACAGCACTCCCTTTGCACTTTTGCTAGGAAAAACTTGGATTGAGAGAGATCAGATCCGAAGGAGAGAAGAAGAGGAAACTTTAGAACAGAAAAAGAAAGAATTAAGGGATTTCATGGCTAAGAGAATAGCACACTTAATAAAAGAACAAGAGGACAAGTCAAAGCAACTGAGGACTAGAGACTTAGCTGTCAAAGTTGAAAGAACACAAGAAGGCTTAAAGAACCTATCCATGTAGGAGAGTAAAGCACCTAATCTAGACACAGTAAGAGAAGAAGTATTACCCTCGAACCATGTGAAAGACCCTCAGTTGTGCAAAGTTACTATGCCAAGAGGAGATAAGAAAAAGAATGGAAAGAGGAATCCAGAGATACAGATCACAGGAAAGAGAGCTAGAAAGCTCAGTAAGAAGAAAGCAAAGCTAGAAAAATTGCAAGAGGTTCTAGAGAGGACTTCGCAGAAGGAAGGCTTGCAGAACTTGAACCTCGCCGAAATAGTAGAACAACATTGATTGACACTTCGCCACGGCGAAGCGATATGACTATTGGAGGCGTCCCAACCATTAGAATGATGCTCCAGAAGGGCTAGAAACGCATTTATTTCTGAAACGTTCGCCATTGGACCGTTGGTACCATGCCATAATAGATGGAATTGCATTGATTGAGGCGTTCCTACCTGTTGGAAGAATCTATTACGATGTTATCTATTTAACCCATCGAATGTATTACCGTGGACACTTTTTCCAATTGTGATTATTAGAACCCACAGAGAGTTTACTATTACCACGCAGTCCTTATTGAGACCTCACCATTTGTTCTGCTACCTTGATTATTTGTTCACCGACCCGAGATATCATATCTCGAGTGTGTATGTCGGGTGACTTTAGCGTAGTAGAGAAAACCGTCGAAGAGATTCTCATAGACCTCATGGTTGAGAAGGTCATGTCTGCAGGAGCACAAGCTTCATCGACAAGAGGAGTGCAAGCATCCCCATCGAATTCACATCGATCTGGGCCCTCCCAAACTGCGACAGAGAAACGAACCAAGCATCATGATGACTTAGCGAATGCGAAGCTCATCCCATCAATCATGCCCGACTACATCCCGCCTCTGGCTAGCGCAGTGAGTCATGACAACATCCCAAGGGAATTTGACTACACAGTGATCACCGCGTACCTCCTGAAGGGGATATGCGCAGTAGGACTACAATTGGAGAGGATTATAGTGCTTAAGATCAGTGACTTCAACTTGGGAGATCGCAAAAACTATGGAATGCTCACACCACACAAGTATTTAACCAAGAAAACGGGGAAGAAGTTGAATATAATTCCCCAGTCGTGAACCATGGACATCGCAAGATTGACCATCCTCAATGTAATGAAGTTACCACACTTCGGCAGACATCAGGAGGTTAATGCGTGAGTTAAACTTATGTTGTCGTTCTCCCATGGAGGTTACCTATGGTTGGACAGGCGCATCACAGTAGATCTGATGTTGATCCACTAGATCACCAGATTGAGCATGCAAGGACCAAACCCATAGGACTTTTACCTAGGGAAGTTTGCAGATCGCTCCCTGGTACAGAGAATAAAAGACACCTATGGCGATCTAGAGAAGGGGAAGTGGCGATATAAGGTAACCTCCATCCATAATGGCGCAGTGCACCTAGCTTTCATGTTGATCACTAGTAAGATCGTCAAGAATAATAGGCCAATGCAGGTCACGGGGTTTGTCATCGACCTCACAAGAAAATGTGTTGAAGGGTTGCAAATGAACTAGGCGAGCTACCTCGTCAAACAGATAGAGAAAGACTATCGTGAAGCTCAGGATCAGGGCTACAACTTCCATTTCAGTTGGTTGTTGATCCTAATTGCCTTCATTTCTTGGTAGATGCCAGAAGGAGCGTCCTTCCCTGGAATTGAGCCATAAGAACCACTAGCTGCAAATTTCACTATGCTCTGGTATTCGAGCGACATGGAAAAACAATGGTAGTCAAATGCGGTGTTCCACACCTATCATCTACAGCTGAAGAGGGCCATTGAATCTTTCCCTCGCATTACGCTAAATACTCTGCACAGGTTTAGGCCACTTCTGAAGTTTCGCACAGATAGTCATTTCATTTATATCAGTGTGTGTGGAGACAAACACAAAGAAGAGCTACAGTCCTATTACAAACTCATAGAGGAGGAAATGGAAGAAATAATCAAGGAATGGCCTACGGAATTCCTCATACCAGTTGAACAGACAAAACTGTCCGACCCCGACCTCATCGGAAGTCCTGTAGTCACTCGCGAAGAATATGATGCACCCACCAGCAGCAGGAAACAAAAGAATGAAGAGGTACAGGAATTGAGCAGCACATCAAAGGAAACTACACCAAATTTGCCTAAAGGGGGAGGAGGTGATGAAGTAGATAAAGAAGAGGATGAAGGGGAAGAAGACAAGCAGAAGCAAGGAGAAGTAACACCACCTAAATATCCCCTGACAAAGACAGAAACATCCAAGAAAAGAAAGCGTTCCCCAATGAAACCTTCATTGCGAAAGAAGTCAAAAGCCAATAAACCTCCATTCCACACTGTTCTCATGGTGGATGACATTGACCTTATCATTGTCACTGTATCAGATACCTTAGAGGACATCTTACAGCAAAGCAAAGCCAAACAGGAGACAATATTTGACAGGATCGAGGCGAAGCTCAAAGGGGTACAACAGGCTCTTTATTCGATCCGCGCAATGTCTACTGTGTCGTTGTCAGCAGGGGACATAGAAGTAGGATATGAGCCTACCCAGCTACGCAGACTAGCAGAATCGACAGAGGCTCGCCTTCGTCGTATCTAGGAGGAAAAACAATAGGCCATAGAGGCCCTGAAGCAAGAAAAGGAGGAAGCCATAGAGCAATTTCAGGTTACGCAACAAGAAAAATACAACCTCCAGGTGAAGTTTGTAGAGGATAGAGCACAGATCTAGAAGGAGAAAGAACAATTGCTCGTGGAGCAGATGGGAGTTAAAGAAGTAGTCACCAGATCACTTCACTCTATGACGGGCCTAGCATAGATGGAAGAAGAAACCATTGAGAGCCAGGTGGGGAATCTCGTTGAAGCCATTCAGCATCTCCAAGCATGAATAGCAGAACTAGAACTACAAGTCGTTCCAAGCACTTCACAGGAAGTGTGAGATCAGAGAGAAAAAACTTCCCAGAGCGCAGTTGAGAGAATCAAGGCATTGGCCTTGGAAATCAAGCAACTCAACAGTCGAAGTGCGCAGACCTATGATCGCCTTGTAGAGGACCATGAACTAAGGAAATTGGAGTCACAACTCCAGGAGGTAAAGTAACAAGTAGCAACAGTACAAGCATAGTTGAATACACTGTCACCAATCGAGAGGATGAAAAGGTCATAGGAACAGCACATGGTTCAGAAACAGGTCCATTCCATCCAGAGTAAAGTCGTGGAAGTGACCTAGAGGCTCCAGCCAGTGCAGGATGAAGCTTGCACACTTTTTGAGGAGATTGAAGGACAAGGTGCACATCTACAACAAGTAGTCACCACGGTAGAACAACGCTTGGAAGGACCGGTGACTGAGAAAGTTATTCAAGATTTCGCTGAGTAGGAGGCTCTGGCGAATTAGCAGGTCAAGGCAGCTCAAACAAATCTCGAGGCCTTCGAGGAAGAGTTACCCAGATCAGAGTGACTCGAGACGAGTCACAGGTGAGTGTTGGGGGCATGTTGGCCCTTGACCAGGTTTTGTGGAAACGCTGGTCATGTTTAACCAATTTTGAGGACTTCGATAGGCTGGTCGAAGATGGAGTACCAGGCAAAGCGGAGATCGCAGGATCTCACCCCATTTTGCGAGATTTTTGAGTTTAGGGTTTATGTAACGGGTATGGGATGTCGGCCCATGGGTCTTACCCATGTTTAGGCCCCTTTTGTAATGTATAAATAGATATCTAGACGATGTAAGAAACACACTAGATCTAAGAGGTATGTGATGCTAAGTGTTGTATTTTTCTAAGTGCAAGTGATGCAAATGGTTGAATCTATGTGATTAAGTTAGCTCTATGCATATTGTGTTCTGAGAACTTGTAGGGCTAAGTGCAAGTGATTGTAAGAAAGGCTTTGTGTTGTGCCAAGCTCAGGGAAGGAGGATCTGGCGAGGTGCGCGTAGATCTCCTGTCCTATGTGGAGTTGGTTTTGATTCTCTGTGCATGTAAGGAGATTGACAGAAGATAATTTTAAAGACAAATATTTGGTGGACGTAGCCCCACGCTAGGGGTGAACCACGTATATCATGTGTTATGATTGCTTTTGTGTGATTGATGTGATTTATGCTTAGTGTTTTCATATTTATGTATGTTATATGCATCTGATATAATATATTAGTGCTTAGTAATATGAATGAATGTTATATATGATCTATTTCTATGTGTTAAGTGCTTGGGTGTGTTAGATCTTGTTGAATACTGTGTTGCTCTGTAATTAGGGTTTTACCTGTGATGTGAATAAGGGATAAATTCTAATGAATGTTAGTTGCTAATTGCTCTGTTAAGAATTGTGATCACAGATCTGTGTCCCAAATAGGTTGTAGATGCTTGAGTCCCACAACCCCCCATTCCTCTACCTCGGGTGAGACTTCATTTGCTTCGCATATGTTGTCGAAAGGGCTAGTAGTTAGGGTTTTGTTGGTGTGTTGTTGAAGCGTTGAACCTTGGGTCTATCCCTGTGCCAACAGTCTAATAATTGATCTCTCGATCTATAAAATTGAAGATAAATATCTATGTTATCGACAAGATCTAGGATGAAGTGAAAATGTGTGTCAACGTGTTTTATTTTCTTGTGAAATACATGATTTTTTGACAATGTGATGATTGAGTTGTTGTCACAGAAAATAGGAGTTGACTCATTTTCCATATGTGCCAAATAATTTAAAAAACTTATCAACTAGATTGTTTGTCAATATGTTGAAGTTACAACCACATACTCTGCCTCTGCTGAAGATATTGCAACTATTGGTTGCCTTTGATGCCCATGAAATCAAATCAGTACCTAGATGAAAGAATAACCATATGTGTTTCTCCTTTCATCTATGCTTCCTGCAAAATCATTTTATGTATACCCTACAAGTGAATAATATTCATAAATTGTGTACCACAAGTCATAATTAAGTGTCCCTACAACATACCTAATTATTATTTTTCCAACTTTCCAATGAGGATCCTTGGGGGATTCCATAAATCTGGAAACAAATCTTGTTGCAAACAATATTAGGTCTAGTTGTAGTAAGGTACATGAGACTACCTGTTAGTCTCTTATATAAAGTTGAATAAGTTGTTGAGCCTTCATCTTCTTTGCTCAATTTCATTTCTAATACAATAGGAGTTTTAGTTGGCTTGCATTTATCCATTCTAAATATTTTCATAATGTTTGTAGCATACTTTTGCTAATAGACAAAAATACCTTGAGCAAATTGCTCAACAATAATTCCCTAAAAATATTTCATGATTATGAGATCTATCATCTCAAACTTTGTTTTCATGGCAGCTTTAAATTAGTCTAACACCAAATTCCTTGTATAAATCATATAATCAACATAAAGGAAAATAATAAGTATTTTACCTTCATGATCTGATTTTGTATATAGTGTTTGCTCATTATTTCTCCTATTGAATCCAATTTTGATCAGATAGGAATCAATCTGACTATACTGAGCTCTTGGAGCTTGCTTTAATCCATACAAGGCTTTATTCAACTTGTACTTTTTTTCCTCTCGTCCTTTGACTTCAAAACCAAGTGGTTGATCCACATACACTTCTTCTTTACAAAATGCCTTTCAAGAAGGATGATTTATATCTAGCTGGTAGACTTTCCATTTATTCTGAGTTGTAGTGGCTAAAATAGTCCTTACTGTATCTAGCCTTGCTATAGGAGAAAAGGTTTCACCATAGTCTATGCCAAGTTTCCGATAGAAACTATCCTTGCCTTATGCTTCTCTATCTTTCCTTTTTCATTTACCTTTGTTTTGTATACCCACTTGCCTCCTATGTTGGATTTGTTTGTTGGTAGATCAATAAGATCCCAAGTCTTTTTCCTTTCTATGGCTTTAGTTTCCTCATTCATGGCTTGAACTTGATGTTCCTCTTTCACTGCTTCTTCAAAGAAGGTTRGATGACAGGAWAGAAATGMAAAATGACGTTGCTACTCAATGYCATTGTTCTACCAATAAATTTATCTTATGCTTCTTGTTCTTTGATTTTCTTCAAAAGAATATGAATCGTTGATGGAAGAAGAACCATTTCCAGAATGTTCTTTTTGTCTTTGTACTTGTAATCTCGACAGTCTTGGTGGATGTGTTTGTTGTTCTAAACTTTTTGTTTTCTCATCAATCTGCTACAATGGAATTTGATTGTCCATTGTCTCACTTTCTTGCTTACTCCATGATTTGTTCTCTAAGAATTTGACGTCTCTTCTCACCGGAAATTTCTTGGTGACTAGATTATAAAGTCTCTAGGCTTTTGATTGTTCACTATATCCTATGAAGATGCATTTTCCACTCATGTTGTCAAGTTTCTTTCTCATCTCTTCAGGGATATGTGCAAAAGAAATGCAGCCAAAAATTCTAAAGTGAGACACATTTAGCTTAGTGCCACTCCATGCCTCTTGAGGTACTTTATCCTTGACACTTGTTGTTGGAGATTTGTTCAAGATGTACACTGAACAAACAATTTCTTCAACCCAATAGTTATTGAACAAATTCTTTCCTCTAAACATGCTCCTGGCTATGTTCATGATGGTCTGGTTCTTTCTTTCAGCCACTCCATTATGTTGTGAAGTATATCTGGTTGTAGAATGTATTATAATGCCTTGTTGTCTACAAAAATCTGAAAAATCATTTGAGTTTTATTCTCCTCTTCCATCTGACCTAAGCACTTTCACATACTTCCCACTCTGTTTTTCTACTTCAGCTTTGAATTCTTTAAACTTTGAAAAAGTGTCAGACTTATTTTAAGAAAATGAATCCAGATTTTCTAGCTAAAATCATCAATAAAGGTCATAAAATGAAAACTACCACTAATGGATTGAGTTTGCATTGGTACACAGAGGTTTGTGTGAACCAATTCTAGATGTTCTTTTGCTCTATGGGAGGATGTTGGAAATATGTCTCTCTTATGCTTTCCAAGTATACAACTTTCACATGGACTTTCTTTTTCATTCAAAATAAACAGACATTTGATCATTGCATGTTTTTGAAGAAGACTAAGACTTTTGAAAGGTAGATGACTAGACCTAGCATGCCATAAGAGATTCTCATTTGCATTTGATACATTTTGGGCATATGGATGGGACAAATTGACACTTCTTAAATTTAGGGGAAACATCTTATTCTTAGTCATTTGGACTTTTGCAATTAGTTTCCTACTGAGTGATTTATCCAAAATTAAGTATGTTGAACCTTTGAATAAGACATTATATCCATGCTCCATCAATTGTCCTACACTTATCGAAATGTGTTTCAGGTTTGGTACATAGTAGACATCATGTATGTCTTTATTTTGATCTTGTTTGGTTAAAACATATACAATACCTTTTCTTGGGGCTTTTACTTGAGAGTCATCACCAAGTGTTATCTCAAATTTAATAGAAATATGTATGCAAGAAACTAAATCGTTGTTACCTCTCATGTGATTCTTGCAACCGGTGTCCAACAACCAAAGGTCCTTGGAGTGATCCCCTTCAGATGTGTTGCATGAAAGAAACATTGCTTCAAATGATTCTCCTTCATTGTTGGAGACAATTGTTTTTCCTTTGTTCTGATATGATTGCTTCTTTCTACATTCACTCTCATAGTGGGCATACTTTCTGCAATAGTAACACTAAATTATGGACTCGCCTGTCCATTTTCTCCCTCTTCCTCTTTGATTTTGTGAGTCATTAGACTGTTGTTGTTGTTCCTTTGTACATCTTTCTTCTGCATTTTTATTTCCTCTTCCTCTTCCTATGTTTCATGTGTCTCTACCTCTGTCTTTGCTGAAATAAGATTGAGTCTTGAATGCATGTTCCACAGACCCTTCTTCCAAATTGAGTCTAGTTTCATGGGACATAAGTGATCCCATCATTTATTCTACAGAGAAACTAGAGATAGATCTTTGGATTTAAGAATGACTATTACAACCATTTCAAATTTCGTGGGCAAACTTTTGAGGACTTTTTCAACAATCTTTCGATCTTCAATATGTTCACCAGTCATTCTGATCGGGTTTACTATGCCCATCACTCTGGTCATGAACTGGTCAACATTTTTCGTATGAGTCATTTTCAGAGTTTCAAACTGGATTCTCAGAATTTGAAGTTCCACATGTTAAATTGATCTAAATAAAGAGAATAGTACAATCTAAATTAAACCCAATTAACACGTAGCATAGTACAATCGTACAATCTAAATTAAACCCAATTAACAAGTAACTAATGCTTATCTATTAAACCATAAGATTATATTCAAAATCCAATGGAAAGACAATTTATCTTTCCATAATTATGAAACTAAGTTTGAATCCAATGCCTCTCTTCATCAAATTCCTTTTTAATATGAAAATTTGGAAATGGCTGGTGTACACCTCCGAAACATCAAATTCTTTCTTAATATGAAAATTTGCAAATGGCTGGTGTACACCTCTGAAACATCAAATTCCTTCTTAACAGTGGTACATTATGAAAATTTGGCACATCAAATTCCTTCTTAACAGTGATACATTATGAAAATTTGGAACTGGCTGGTGTAGACCTCCTAAATCATGGTACATTATGAAAATTTGCAGTTTGAATCTAATGCATGTCGTCAATCAAATTCCTTCTGAAAAGTGATACATTATGAAAATTTGGAAATGGTTGGTGTAAACGTCCTCAATCATGAACATTATGAAAAATTGCAAATAGCTGATACATTATGAAAATTATGAAAAATTGCAAATAGCTGATACATTATGAAAATTTTCAAATAGCTGATGTATACCTCCCAAGCCATGGGATTATTTTTGAGCTCCCTTTCAAAATTAATTTAACTTTTCATAACCCTTATAAATCATTTATAAAAGAGGCCACTGACTCTACAAAATTGTTCCAGATGGTCAACAGTGACTGAGCCAACATCTCGACCACATTCCACAAGATTACCAAAAGAAGGTCTGCAAATGCATGGAGGGCAGTGTGCAATTGAACCAAAAAATCATAAAACGCGGCACCCAAGAAACCCACTAAAGCACTGATTGCGTCCTGAATCAAGCTCGCAGACCCGAGTACTGATGTAATAACCAAATCTGTGACATACCCAATCACATAATTCAAAATTATGGCAATCCCCTGCATTATAATTTCCAAAACAGCTAGAATTATTGATCCAGGGGCCCTCAATGTATGAATTAATGCCACTGATACCAATGTTATGATCCTAAACACAGCATATGATAATATGTCAACTATGAAGATAACAATATCTGACAGAACACTCATTTTTACAGCTGAATTTCAGCCTTTAAAGTTTAAACCCATTTATCAGAATCATGTTCTCCTCCATTTGTATTCCTATATTGTTTATGCCATTGTTGTTTACAGGAACAGAGGAATATCAACGTGAACAATGAGATTTACATTGTATATGTGTTCCAAGCATTGTGTGTTGTGTTGGGGTTGACAAAACTCATCTTGTATTTAAGGTCAATTGTCCCTCTGGGTGATAACTAGAAGCTGCAGCCCTGGGTAGGAAGGCCTGCAAGAAAACTACCAGAATGCGTGAAACATTGTCAATGGCATGTACGGAGTTGACAACGTGGAGTCCACGTATGGATGACCCAAAACTGTTAAAAGAAAATGATTGCCCAATAGTTTATGATGTTCATTTTCCATATGCAATGACAACATGACCATTATCAAATATTCAAAAGATTCAGAAATTGGTTAGGTGTTTTTACAGCTTGAGTAGGCTTAATGGTTAAGAACATGTGTTTCCTCTTAAGAGGTTACAGGTTCAAATCCCAGGTCACAGGTGAGTGTTGGGGGCCTATTGGCCCTTGACCAGGTTTTGTGAAAACGCTGGTCATGTTTGACCAATTTTGGGGACTTCGATAGGTTGTTCGAAGATGGAGCACCAGGCGAAGCGGAGATTGTAGGATCTCGCCCCGTTTTGCGGGATTTTTGAGTTTAGGGTTTATGTAACGGGTATGGGATGTCGGCCCATGGGTCTTACCCATGTTTAGGCCCCTTTTGTAATGTATAAATAGATATCTAGGCGATGTAAGAAACACACTAGATCTAAGAGGTATGTGATGCTAAGTGTTGTATTTTGCTAAGTGCAAGTGATGCAAATGGTTGAATCTATGTGATTAAGTTATCTCTATGCATATTGTGTTTTGAGAACTTGCAGGGCTAAGTGCAAGTGATTGTAAGAAAAGCTCTGTGTTGTGCCAAGCTCCAGGAAGGAGGATCTGGCGAGGTGCGCGCAGATCTCCTGTCCTATGTGGAGTTGGTTTTGATTCTCTGTGCATGTAAGGAGATTGACAGAAGATAATTTTAAAGACGAAGATTTGGTGGACGTAGCCCCACGCTGGGGGTGAACCACATATATCATGTGTTATGATTGCTTTTGTGTGATTGATGTGATTTATGCTTAAAGTGTTGTCATCTTTATGTATGTTATATGCATCTGATATAAAATCTTAGTGCTTAGTAATTTGAATGAATGTTATATCTGATCTATTTCTATGTGTTAAGTGCTTGGGTGTGTTAAATCTTGTTGAATATTGTGCTGCTCTGTAATTAGGGTTTTACCTGTGATGTGAATAAGGAATAAATTCTAATGAATGTTAGCTACTAATTTCTCTATTAAGAATTGCGATCACAGATCTTTGTCCCATCTAGGTTGTAGATGCTTGAGTCCTGCAACCCCCCATGCCTCTACCTCAGGTGAGACTTCATTTGCTTTGCACGTGTTGTTGAAAGGGCTAGTAGTTAGGGTTTTGTTGGTGTGTTGTTGAAGCGTTGAACCTTGGGTCTGTCCCTGTGCCAACAATCTACTAATTGATCTCTCGATCTATAAAATTGAAAATAAATATCTATGTTATCGACAAGATCTAGGATGAAGTGAAAATGTGTGTCAACGTGTTTTATTTTCTTGTGAAATACATGATTTTTTGACAATGTGATGATTGAGTTGTTGTCAGAGAAAATAGGAGTTGGCTCATTTTCCATATGTGCCAAATAATTTAAAAGTCTTATCAACTAGATTGTTTGTCAATATGTTGAAGTTACAACCACATACTCTGTCTCTGCTGAAGATATTGCAACTATTGGTTTCCTTTGATGCCCATGAAATCAGATCAGTACCTAGATGAAAGAATAACCATATGTGTTTTTCCTTTCATCTATGCTTCCTGCAAAATCATTTTATGTATACCCTACAAGTGAATAATATTCATAAGTTGTGTACCACAAGTCATAATTAAGTGTCCCTACAACATACCTAATTATTATTTTTCCAACTTTTCAATGAGGATCCTTGGGAGATTCCATAAATCTAGAAACAAACATTATATTAGGTCTAGTTGTAGTAAGGTACATGAGACTACTTGTTAGTCTCTTATATAAAGTTGAATAAGTTGTTGAGCCTTCATCTTCTTTGCTCAATTTCATTTCTAATACAATAGGAGTTTTAGTTGGCTTGCATTTATCCATTCTAAATATTTTCATAATGTTTGTAGCATACTTTTGCTAATAGACAAAAATACCTTGAGCAAATTGCTCAAGAATAATTCCCTAAAAATATTTCATGATTATGAGATCTATCATCTCAAACTTTGTTTTCGTGGCAGCTTTAAATTAGTCTAACATCAAATTACTTGAATAAATAATATAATCAACATAAAGGAAAACAATAAGTATTTTACCTTCATGACCTAATTTTGTATATAGTGTTGGCTCATTATTTCTCCTATTGAATCCAATGTTGATCACATAGGAATCAATCTTACTATACTGAGCTCTTGGAGCTTGCTTCAATCCATACAAGGTTTTATTCAACTTGTACTTTTTTTCCTCTCGTCCTTTGACTTCAAAACCAAGTGTTTGATCCACATACACTTCTTCTTTATAGAATGCCATTCAAGAAGGATGATTTATATATAGCTGGTAGACTTTCCATTTATTTTGAGTTGTAGTGGCTAAAATAGTCCTTACTGTATCTAGCCTTGCTATAGGAGAAAAGGTTTCACCATAGTCTATGCCAAGTTGCCGAGAGCAACTATCCTTGCCTTATGCTTCTCTATCTTTCCTTTTTCATTTACCTTTGTTTTGTATACCCACTTGCCTCCTATGTTGGATTTGTTTGTTGGTAGATCAATAACATCCCAAGTCTTTTTCCTTTCTATGGATTTAGTTTCCTCATTCATGGCTTGAACTTGATGTTCCTCTTTCACTGCTTCTTCAAAGAAGGTTGGATGACGAGATAGAAATGCAAAATGACGTTGCTACTCAATGTCATTGTTCTACCAATAAATTTATGTTATGCTTCTTGTTCTTTGATTTTCTTCAAAAGAATATGAATCGTTGATGGAAGAAGAACCATTTCCAGAATGTTCTTGTTGTCTTTGTACTTGTAATCTCGACAGTCTTGGTGGATGTGCTTGTTGTTCTAAACTTTTTGTTTTCTCATCAATCTGCTGCAATGGAATTTGATTGTCCATTGTCTCATTTTCTTGCTTACTCCATGATTTGTTCTCTAAGAATTTGACGTCTCTGCTCACTGGAAATTTCTTGGTGACTAGATTATAAAGTCTCTAGGCTTTTGATTGTTCACTATATCCTATGAAGATGCATTTTCCACTCATGTTGTCAAGTTTCTTTCTCATCTCTTCAGGGATATGTGCAAAAGAAATGCAGCCAAAAATTCTGAAGTGAGACACATTTAGCTTAGTGCCTCTCCATGCCTCTTGAGGTACTTTATCCTTGACACTTGTTGTTGGAGATTTGTTCAAGATGTACACTGAACAAACAATTTCTTCAACCCAATAGTTATCGGACAAATTCTTTCCTCTAAACATGCTCCTGGCCATGTTCATGATGATCTAGTTCTTTCTTTCAGCCACTCCATTATGTTGTGAAGTATATCTGGTTGTAGTATGCATTATAATGCCTTGTTGTCTACAAAAATCTGCAAAATCATTTGAGTTTTATTCTCCTCTTCCATCTGACCTAAGCACTTTCACATACTTCCCACTCTGTTTTTCTGCTTCAGCTTTGAATTCTTTAAACTTTGAAAAAGTGTCAGACTTATTTTAAGAAAATAAGTCCAGATTTTCTAGCTAAAATCATCAATAAAGGTCATAAAATAAAAACTACCACTAATGGATTGAGTTTGCATTGGTCCACGGAGGTTTGTGTGAACCAATTCTAGATGGTCTTTTGTTCTATGGGAGGATGTTGGAAATATGTCTCTCTTATGCTTTCCAAGTATACAACTTTCACATGGACTTTCTTTTTCATTCAAAATAAAAAGACGTTTGATCATTGCATGTTTTTGAAGAAGACTGAGACTTTTGAAAGGTAGATGACTAGACCTAGCATGCCATAAGAGATTCTCATCTGCATTTGATACATTTTGGGCATATGGATGGGACAAATTGACACTTCTTAAATTTAGGGGAAACATCTTATTCTTAGTCATTTGGACTTTTGCAATTAGTTTCCCACTGAGTGATTTATCCAAAATTAAGTATCTTGAACCTTTGAATAAGACATTATATCCATGCTCCATCAATTGTCCTACACTTATCGGAATGTGTTTCAGGTTTGGTACATAGTAGACATCATGTATGTCTTTATTTTGATCTTGTTTGGTTAAAACATATACAATGCCTTTTCCTGGGGCTTTTACTTGAGAGTCATCACCAAGTGTTATCTCAAATTTAATAGAAATATGTATGCAAGAAACTAAATCTTTGTTACCTCTCATGTGATTCTTGCAACCGGTGTCCAACAACCAAAGGTCCTTGGAGTGATCCCCTTCAGATGTATGGCATGAAAGAAACATTGCTTCAAATGATTCTCCTTCATTGTTGGAGACAATTGTTTTTCCTTTGTTCTCATATGATTGCTTCTTTCTACATTCACTATCATAGTGGCCATACTTTCTGCAATAGTAACACTGAATTATGGACTCACCTGTCCATTTTCTCCCTCTTCCTCTTTGATTTTGTGAGTCATTAGACTATTGTTGTTGTTCCTTTGTACATCTTTCTTCTGCATTTTTATTTCCTCTTCCTCTTCCTATGTTTCATGTGTCTCTACCTCTGTCTTTGTTGAAATAAGATTGAGTCTTGAATGCATATTCCACAGACCCTTCTTCCAAATTGAGTCTAGTTTCATGGGACATAAGTGATCCCATCATTTCTTCTACAGAGAAACTAGAGATAGATCTTTGGATTTAAGAATGACTATTACAACCATTTCAAATTTCATGGGCAAACTTTTCAGGACTTTTTCAACAATCCTTCAATCTTCAATATGTTCACTAGTCATTCTGATCTGGTTTACTATGCCCATCACTCTGATCATGAACTGGTCAACATTTTTCGTCTGAGTCATTTTCAGAGTTTCAAACTAAGTTCTCAAAATTTGAAGTTTCACATGTTAAATTGATCTAAATAAAGAGAATAGTACAATCTAAATTAAACCCAATTAACACGTAACATAGTACAATGGTACAATCTAGAATAGTACAATCTAAATTAAACCCAATTAACAAGTAGCTAATGCTTATCTGTCAAACCATAAGATTATATTTAAAATCCAATGGAAAGACAATTTATCTTTCCATAATTATGAAACTAAGTTTGAATCCAATGCCTCTCTTCCTCAAATTCCTTCTTAATATGAAAATTTGGAAATGGCTGGTGTACACCTCCGAAACATCAAATTCCTTCTTAATATGAAAATTTGGAATGGAAAGACAATTTATCTTTCCATAATTATGAAACTAAGTTTGAATCCAATGCCTCTCTTCATCAAATTCCTCTTAATATGAAAATTTGGAAATGGCTGGTGTACACCTCCGAAACATCAAAATCCTTCTTAATATGAAAATTTGGAAATGGCTGGTGTACACCTCCGAAACATCAAATTCCTTCTTAACAGTGATACAGTATGAAAATTTGGCACATCAAATTCCTTCTTAACAGTGATACATTATGAAAATTTGGAACTGGCTGGTGTAGACCTCCTAAATCATGGTACATTATGAAAATTTGCAGTTTGAATCTAATGCCTGTCTTCAATCAAATTCCTTCTGAAAAGTGATACATTATGAAAATTTGGAAATGGTTGGTGTAAACGTCCTCAATCATGAAACATTATGAAAAATTGCAAATAGCTGATACATTATGAAAATTTGCAAATAGCCGATGGGATTATTTTTGAGCTCCCTCTCAAAATTAATTTAACTTTTCATAACTCTTATAAATCATTTATAAAAGAGGCCACTGACTCTACAAAATTGTTCCAGATGGTCAACAGTGACTGAGCCAACATCTCGACCACATTCCACAAGATTACCGAAAGAAGGTCTGCAAATGCATGGAGGGCAGTGTGCAATTGAACCAAAAAATCATAAAACGCGGCACCCAAGAAACACACTAAAGCACTGATCGCGTCCTGAATCAAGCTCGCAGACCCGAGTACTGATGTAATAATCAAATCTGTGACATACCCAATCACATAATTCAAAATTATGGCAATCCCCTGCATTATAATTTCCAAAACAGCTAGAATTATTGATCCAGGGGCCCTCAATGTATGAATTAATGCCACTGATACCAATGCTATGATCCTAAACACAGCATATGATAATATGTCAACTATGAAGATAACAATATCTGACAGAACACTCATTTTTACAGCTGAATTTCAGCCTTTAAAGTTTAAACCCATTTATCAGAATCATGTTCTCCTCCATTTGTATTCCTATATTGTTTATGCCATTGTTGTTTACAGGAAC
>JASDQU010737357.1:39126-61121 GCA_032191745.1 Picea mariana | reverse complement strand
GAGAAAAAGACAGGCTGTAGTGGCACTTTCAACTACAGAATCTAAATACATGGCAGCCACTCATGCAAGTAAAGAAGCAGTATGATTACAAAGATTGTGTTCATTTATTGGTTTGGTACAGCAAGTTGTAAGGATAGATTGTGAAAGTCAAAGTGCAATTTTTCTGGTGAAAAACACGGCTTATCATTCAAAGACAAAGCATATTGATATTCAATATCACTTTGTGAGAGACATGGTTGAAGAAAAGAAAGTATTTTTTATGAAGGTGGACACTTTGAAGAATGTTGCAGATTCATTAAAAAAATCTATGAGCACTGAGAAGTTCTCTTGGTGTAGAGGATCCATGGGCATTGTTGCCATGGATTGTTGACTATGTAACCCTGTAACCCCATGTATGCAAAGAAAACAACAAGTGGGAGAATGTTGGGTATGTGTTATATTCTTTGCACGAGAAGTAGTGTATGTGTTGTGTCGGGCACACAAGGGGGTTTGAGGGGGCTGCATGGGGGAGAAATCCCCCTGTACGGGGGTTGGGGGGCAGCGCCCCCGAGAAAAAAAATTCCTCGGGAAACGTGCTGCATATTTGCCTCGATTTTCGTGTCCATTGTTGGGCGGTTTTTCGACACATAGTTTTTGTCGATGGTTTTCTATTTCCAGTTAAGGAATTAGGGTTGTTGACTGAAATAAGTCATTGGGTTAGGGTTTTGGATGCCACTGGCTCCTATATGTATAGTGTATTATAAACAATGTATCACTATGAATGAATATAGAATATGTTGGTTTTCCCGATTTGGGTTTCTAGGGGAAAAATCTCTGTGTAATGTTTGTATTTGCCATTGTATCTTTTCTATTCTTTTATAAAAAACTGTTTGCAGTAAATATTGTACAAGGTTAAAATCTACAATGGTTGTTGATGTTTGGACAACATCGGGAAGACATTCTCCTAGATTAATAATTAATAATATAATTATTGATTATTAAATAATATATATAATAAGTAATAATAAATAGTTATTTATTATCCAAGGGATGCATCCTTTCATGGATGGTCACCATATGTTCTCTATACATGGAACACTCATCATTGTAATAAAACATCTATCATATATCATCTTATATAGAAAAATCAACATGGTATTAGAGAAGGACTGGGCTTGAATCCCTCATGATAGGGCCCAAGAAAATGAGATGTTTGTTGTTTTGTCTACAATAATGTGTTGTTTGTACATCCATTTGATGAAGATGTATGGATTCAAGCGTGATACCTTCGAGACAATCATGTCTAATTTTTTAGAATTGTTAAGGGTGAATTTGAGCATGATTGAAGATGGGATGATGGTCATCTACCTGGGTTGGGTAGGTGAGAGTGAAGTGGTGGTAGTGCAATCATTGGAAATTTGTGATGGTGCGTCACAATCTGGAGGATGTATTCGTGAGAGATCAGGATCCATGTGATGTATCGATGTGGATCGAGGATACAAATTTTATGTGCGCTTGTTTATTTTTGATAAATATGGTTATTCATTCCATCTCATACTCTAAAATACTCCCCGATGATCAGGGTTCAACACGTTTGAGGAGAGAGAAGAAAAAAAATTATCCACACACAACAATATGCAAATCCTCATATTGACATTTAAGAAAGGAGGTAGTGGCTCTCTCTTTTCCTATCTAGAGATTCACGGTTTTGGGTTTCGAACCGAGAGCCTCGATGTCCCAAGGAATATATGTCTTGAAATCCTCTATGAACAAAGAAGTATTCCGACCTAAAACAACCATTTTTCTCCTATGCATAGGCCACGGTGCCCCTCTCCTAGCGTTTCAAACCCTTGATTTACTGCAGAGTAGCAGGGAATGACACGTGTTCAGTGTGGGAATAAACAAAGCATGAATCACTATGTATGGTAGGTTTTGCAATAGAATCTACTCGGTCATTTTGGGTGAAGTGGACATTCATGGTCTAGTTTTGTAGGAGGGAGGTGAGATAGGCGTTGGTCCATCTGGTGAGAGTGGGCCAGTGTTGGATCCTAACGGTGATGATGTAGGGTTTGTTGGGAATTATGAAATATCTGAGAAATTGGAGGGAGGAAGGAGGAATTTGAAGACGTTCCACATCAGGGATCGATCCCAGGGAGAGCTCTCAAAGCTCTTTCCATATATTTGTGAGCCCTTCTTCTTCTTCTATGTTTGTATTCTCGACATTTACGGAACTACCCATGTCGTCTTCTTTTCTGGAATGTAGTCCAAGGTCGGATTGGGGCCATGTTGACATTTAAATCCTTTAAGACCAAAACAACAACCTCACGGGGATACAAATCCCCCTATGTTTTTATAGACGTGGTACTCCTCTTTGTTTCAAGATTTTCTTGGAATTTTAGATTTTTTTTTAAATAATATTGGACCTTGAGGAAGTCTACCATGATATTCAAAGAAATATAAAGATTGCAAAAAAAAAAAATTAAAGAGAGTTCATGAGAGATGACCACGAACCTCACACATCACATACTTGAAAAACATAGACAAAATTTTCTCACATCCATCATAGTTAAACTAAATATTTCTGATCACATAAAATAAAAGAAGATGGTATGCATGCATGAGAGAACTTTAATAGAGTAAACACATGGGGAGATCAAATAAAGATAATGATAGATCAATCTCAAATATTTTATACTCAAAACTCAAAGTTATAAAATATAGTCAAAACTGATCCTGAAATAACTCTCTTGGGATTTCTGAAAAAAATAGAGTATGTTAGAAAGCCTTGAAATTTAAATGTGTTTGTCCTTAGGACTGGGATTGGGGCTCTCGCGGACCATAAAGCAAATATAAACAATAGGTAAGTTGTGTAAAGAAGACGGTGGGCAATGACAGAGTAGCAAGACCTGGAAAGAATACAGGGATAAGTTATCAGATTTCGGTTAAACCTTTATAGTCAAAGAAGCGGAGTAATTGGATGAAAAAATGATAAAGAAAGCAAGATATGATCAGCATGAACTTACTATGATGGTCTCTCTCATATTATACTTGCTTCTTTTTGTCCTTTTATTGTCTTCATTGAGAGTTATAGGAACCGTCTCAACTGATGCTTCTTACCCTTCTTTGGTTAATTTGTCAATTGTTTTTTGAAACCAATCTTCAATGTATTTTTTCATTGGTGCAACATTTATTTCATGCCTGATTTTAATATTGAATAATTCATCTTCCAATTCTCTTAAGTCATGAGAAATTCCATGTATTGCCTCCTTAATATATTGATTTTTCACGGAATAATAAACTAGCGAATTGTTTATTTCTTCCTCATTATATTCAAGTATGCCATAAAACTTTTCAGTTTATAACTCCTTAAATATCTCAACGTGTTCGTTAAATTGTTCTTTTGTTATAAACATTGAATTGAGAATTAACTTAGGGTCTTGTACCTCATTAGTGCCTAATACCAAAAGGTAACTGGATCTATTTCATAGTTCACCCTCTTACTTATGGTCAAGTTTGGAAATTGACAATAATACACAATTGCAAATACCATATAGGAAGCCATAAAGAGTTTTTTGTCCTTTTTATAGTGTGATAACTGGGATGAGATTTCGATAGAAATCAATTTTCCCTAGTCAAAGATGGCCTGTGATTTCACTGTAAAATATAAAATAGATAAAATCATGTGATAGATAGTACCAGTGCTTTCCTGACCTGTCAACCTGGTGAACAACCATGCAATTTCTTGAAAGAAGTTTTTAAAAGAGTCGACCTGGATCCTGGTTATGTCTTTTGGAATAGACGCGTGATTCTCCATATATTTAGGCACGAGGTCAAGGCCATTGTTAAGTTTCTTCAAAAAATCTCTGCAGTCTTCTCCTTTGAAGGTAAGTGTTGGCTCTGGGAGTTTCAACATATTGCGAAAAACTTGTAGTGAAAGGGAAATCGGGGAATGATCTTGGAGTTGTATAATTCTATGGCTTGGCACGTACTTCTCCACGCACCATGCAACAAGTTCTTTACAGTCGAAAACCTCAGGAACACACCCTGCACGAGTAATTTTGGATGCCCAAATTGTGTCTTTCTATGCAGGAGGAGAGGAATAATATGAATATGCTCTGGACCACTAAAATTTTTGGTCTTCACAACCAAAGATATTTAAAGTATCTCTAGAAAAATGTTGTCTAGTTGTTGTTGCCATTAGGTTGACGGGAGTATTTTTTTAGCTGGATAATAACTTGAAATAAATCTTTTCGGAGAGATGAAAATAATATAATCCCTTGGAAAATGGTGATTTAATGCAATTTAATGAGTAATATCATCGAGTCTTTCACCATTAGTGACGATCCTTTCGGAGCCTGCACAATCAGTTCTTAGCATTAAACAACACTTGATGTATATTGTGAAAAGCACGAGAATGGCGGGGACAGACGAGAACAATTTTGAATATGAAGCTTTTCATGAACCCGCGAACTCGTAGTTATAGATGATCAAAGTTAAGTGTAGAAAGGCGGTCAGTCAGACTTGCATGCAAGAGAAATAAAATACTTTAGGGGCTCAGGACCCGCGACAAATATGATGGTCATAATGTAGATCACGGAACTTTGGGTGAAAAGTGGAGATCGCGGAATTTGGAGAATGGAAACTTGAACCCACAAACCCATGAAGTTGGAAAAACAGCTAAGTATAATGTAGTAGGTGGTCGGTTCGACTTATGACATAGAAAATTGGATGGAGATGAAGGTATGCCAACCCGCCTATGTGCGAACCCACCGATTTTTGAAATATGACTAAGTATGGTAACTAGAAAGGGATAGAAGAAGGGAAAAAAAGAAAGAGGGAAACAAGGGTAGGTATAGAAGAGGGAAAAGAAATGGAAAAAAGAAGTTGGTAAAATAGAAAAGGGAAGGAAATTTCGGAAACAGGAAATAATCTCAACAGGCCACCACTAAGATTGGAAGGAAAACCATTTTTGTAGTAATAACAGACAATCTCCAAGGACTAAGGGAAGATGATATTTGGTTGTTAAACATGGTGTCCCCTAGAAGTTTTCGTTGTATATATCTATGCCTTTGGAGAGGTTGATTAATGGATTATTTTTGAAGAAAGAATATGTGAGGTCAACACCAAATTATGAATCCTTGGAAGTAGTTGTGAGTATACAATGATCATATAATTGAGGGAAATTCAATGGTGACTTCCAAGTGGATCTACAATATCAAACACACAGTTGACAGGAGCATCGAGAAGCACAAAGCAATATTTTTTGCTAGAGGATTCTCTTAGGTGAAGGGAATAGATTATGAGTAGACATTTTCTCTTGTTGCTTGATACACTTCTATCTGGATGATTATTTCTCTTGCTACATCCATGGGTTGGAAACTACATCAGATGGATGTGAAGACAACCTTTCCCAATGGAGATATTGAGGAAGAAGTATACATCAAGCAGCCATATGGTTTCATGATACATGAGAAGGAGTCTCATGTGTACATGTTCAAGAAGGCCCTGTATGGACTCAAGCACGCACCTCGAGCTTGGTATGTGAGGATTGATGGACACCTTATGAGTTTCGGCTTCAACAAAATTGTTGTTGATCCCAACCTATACTACAAGACGATTAATGGTGAGTCCCTATTTTTGGTCCTATACATTCCTTATTTATTCATCATCGATACAGAGAGCCTTATTGTCAAATGAAAGTATGCGTTGGCCTCTCAGTTTGAGATAAAGGACCTTTGTATAATGCACTACTTCTTGGGACTAAAGGTGTGGTAGAGCACTGATGAGATCTTCCTGAGTCAGGGGAAGTACATGGTTGATATATTGAAGAAGTTTGGGATGTTGAATTGTAAGCCCATGGCTACACCAATGGTAACAAATCTGAAGAAACTAAGTGTGTCCTCTTCCGATTCTGACGAGATTGATCTGACCCTATATAGATAGTTGATTGGATCATTGATGTATTTAGTTAACACAAAACTAGATATTTGATATGTAGTGAGTGCACTTATCCATTTCATGATTCAGCCGAGACAAACACACTATATTGCTATGAAGCATGTGTTGAGATACCTACAAGGCACAATTGGACATGGTCTTAGATATACTTCCAGTATTGACATGAAATTGAAAGGATATATTGACTATGATTGGGCAAGGAGTGCAGTGGACAAGAAGGGCACCTTCATGTGTTGCTTCACTTTGGGATCTTCTATGGTTTCCTAGTGTAGCAGGAAACAGACTTTTGTGGATTTGAGCACCACAGAAGCAGAGTACATTGCATCAAGTGTAGTAGTCCCAATACATTATTCAAGCCATGAGATGTTGAGGAAACATACATGGTAACAGTTCCAGTGTATGTAGAGGCACTCCTAGAAAGGGAGGTAGTACTACATCCAGAAGGAGTAGAGATTGAGTTACCTCTAAAGAAGGAGGAAGAGCTACCTTCAGTGTCAGAGGGAGCAGAGACAGAGGAGGCTTCACCTCCATATCTAGAGGGAGAATTTATTGAGCCACTCTCAGTTCTATATAGAGCAGTTGCAGAGGAATCAATTGTAGAAAGAAAGTGGAGGAGCCAGTTCCACAGAGAGCAGCCCCAGAGGAGGGAAATTGTAGACAGAGTAGAGAAGATACTCTTAGTCTCATTGTTTAGCAGTTACAGAGTCCCAAAGTGAGAAGTTGCAGAATCCCAGAAGGAGTAGCTACAAAGAGAGTGGAGGACCTACTCTCAAGCAAAGAGCCAGATAGTTCTTTGCAGTAAGCACCCTAAGAAGAGAAGACTAAGTTCCAGTAGAGAGTGTACCAGTGTGGTACAGTTGGATATGTCTCAAGAGATGAAGAGAGGCTACAGAGATATACAGTTCTGACCAGGCAGAGAGTGCAGTTGAAATTGACTTCTATAAAACTCAGTATTGCAGAGGAAAAATATATCGCATTCAGTGACGCGAGTCATAGAATTAGTGAGGATTCAGAGGCTTCTCTCGGGATTTCATCTGAGACATGGTGCAAAGGAAGGCAGTACTAGTGTATTACCTTCCTACATATGAGCAGGTTGTTGATATTCTTACCAAACCCCTTACCAGGATGAAGTTTGAGTATTTCCATGAAAGACTTAGTGTGGTATATAATTCCTCCCTTGCTGAGAGGGAGTGTTGATGTTTCCAGCTTCCTGAGACATTCTCTAGATCATACTCCTCTATGACTGAGTTGAGTTTATTTTTTAGGACACTTATCTGAGAAGGGATAAGTGGTTTTTGGATTATAGCCCAATGTCCCTTGTGGAGAGCACATGAGGACACGTCCCTTGTGGAGAGAACATGAGGACATGTCAAGGGAGTTGACCTTGATGTCACACACTATCGGAGGTTGACCCTAGTGTTTCTAGAGGGATTAGACTCTAGAAGTCCACATGGGAGTGTCATGTGTGACAAACATTCTCCAGATTGTACTCCTTTGTGACTGAGTTGAGTTGATCTATGAGGACACTTATCTAAGAAGGGATAAGTGGGTTTGGGCTTATAGCCCAACTTCCTTTATGGAGAGCATATGAGGAAACTTCCCTTGTGGGGAGCACATGAGGACACATCCCTTGTGGAGAGAACATGCAAACATGTAAAGGGAGTTGACCTTGACATCACACACTATGGGGAGTTGACCCTAGTGTTTCTAAAGGGAGTAGCCTCTAGAAGTCCACATGGGAGTGTCATGTGTGAAAAACCCTTTTCTACTACGGTGGTTGTGTACCACTGGTGGAGACTGTGTGTCTTTGAATAGTAGTTGTGTGCCACTATAGTGGTTGTGTACCACTGGTAGTGGTTGTGTGTCACTGGAAAGTAATTGTGTGCTACTAGTAGTGGTTGTGTACCACTGGACATTAGTTATGTAATACTATGGATCAACACAGTTGTGTTCTATTGGATGGAAATTGTAGTAGTTGTATGTTACTAGTTGATTCTCATGGAGACTGCCAGATCACTTGGAGTAGATGTGTATTTCTTGATTGCAGAGACTGTGACGGATGATTCAAGGTATCGATGGCATGGTAGTAGTTGTGTGCTACTAGTTGATTACAGAGTAGTCAGTGAGATACTAGATGAAGACATCATGGAAAGATACCTCCCTAGCTAAGAGGGAGTGTTTAAGTTTCAGCATCGAGCGGACCTTCTCCTAGATTGGGCTGTAGACTAAGGGAGATAGGATACATTTATCATAAAAGTGCACTTGTGGTAAATTGGCCCAGGTGTAGTCCTTACCTGATCATGACAAGGAATAATATGGACTTGAGGTGCTTGAGGTACTTTCCATGTGTCAGATAACATCGGGATGACACTCACTCACAAGGGTGTACCTATGGTGAATGGCCCAGGTGTAGTCCGTCTCCTTAGTCATGTTTATTTGAATAGGAATCATAAAGACTCAAGATTCTTGGTGTTATCACATGTGTACCTAGAGTGAGCCTCATCTCAGAAAGAGTCTGTTTGCTCAGAGGGAGAGTTGCAGGAGGATTTTCCCCTCGATTCGGGTGGGAGAGAGACATCTCCAAGGACTGATAGACATGTGTCATGAGTCTAGGGTGAAGTTTGTATACTTCAGAGAAAAACTTGGCATGATGCAAAATGTCTCCCTCGTTAAGAGGGAGTGTTGATGTTTGGACAACATCAGGAAAACATTCTCCTAGATTAATAATTAATAATATAATTATTGATTATTAAATAATATATATAATAAGTAATAAAGAATAGTTATTTATTATCCAAGGGATGCATCCTTTCATGGATGGTCACCATATGTTCTCTATACATGGAACACCCATCATTGTAATAAAACATTTATCATATATTATCTTATATAGAAAAATCACCAATGGTTTGGATGCATATCTTGATGATGTTGGGCATATGTTTGAGATAGCATCTTGGTGATATTGACATATGATTTATATGATTGGATCTAGTTTTGTTGATGATGATATGATCATGATGATGTATCATTATCAGTGACAGGTGGATTATCAATGACAGTGACAGGTTGATTATCAGTGAAAGTGATAGGTTAATCAGTGACACTGATAGGTTGATCATTGATAATAACATGTTGATTATTAGTGACAGTGACAGGTTGATTATTAGTGATAATGACAGTGACAGATTGATTATCGTTGATAGTGACAGTGATAGGTTGATCAGTGACAGTGATAGATTTATTATCAGTGATAGGTTGAGTCTCCATTTATATTTCAGGAAGGAAGGAAGGGGCAAGAAAAGGGGGTTGGAGCCATAGAATACAGGGAGTTAGAGCTTCCTTCAGGTTGGAGATCAAGGCGTTGGAGCCTACTTCCAGTTGGTGTTGGAGAATAGTTGGACATTCCTTTAGGTTGGATCCTGTAAATCAATGGGTTGGATACTCCTTCAATTTGGAGCTGGAGAATCTAGGGAGTTGTAGCTTCCTCTAGGTTGGATCCTCCTTCCAGTCAATGCTGAAAAATTTTGGAATTCGGTGCTTTCTATGAATGTAATCTTCTGATATATAATAAAGAAATATGTGGTTTTCTCCCATTTGGGTTTCCACGTAAAAATATCTTGTGCATTTTCTATGATGTGATGTATTATTGAATGGTACTATTTATGGTTATATGTTCATGAAATGTTAAATGCAATCATAAGTAATAAATTGTTGATAAGTTGATGTTTAAATGTTGTGCTCAAAAATGGTAAAAAGTGTTCAATATTGATTCACCCCTGCCCCTATTAGTATTGGTGAATATTCCAACAATTGGTATCATAGAAGGTCCTTCAGAAAACACTCTAACCAGTGGAATCTAAATCATGGAGTGCACAGAGAATGGAATGCCAATATTTGATGGTCAGAACTATTCCTTCTAGAATAGAAGGATGAAAACGTTTTTACCAGCACAGGGATTTGATGTTTGGCAAGAAGTAGTAGACGAATACAAAGAAACTACCACTCCCTAAAAGTAGTAGATGGAAATAAACTTTCTAAAAACAAATCAAAGGCTACAAATGTTATTCAGAATGGCCGAGTTGATTTAGTATATGTCAAGGTTATGCATTGTGACTCTACAAAGGATATTTGGGACAAACTGCAAAATGTTTATGAAGGAGATGTCAAATTCAAAGGGGCCAATCTTCAAACTTATAGAGGTTGATTTGAACAACTATAAATGAAGGAAGATGAAGATATTGCAGCTTACCTTCTACTAGTTGATGAAATAGTGAACATTATTAAAGACTTGGGAGTAGAAATTAAAGAACCAGTCATTGTTCAGAAGGTACTAAGGTCTCTTCCAATGAGATTTGATCCTAATATTTCATCCCTAGAAGAAATAGCACATATTGTTATGTTGAGCATGGATGAGTTACAAGGAATCCTTATAGTTTATGAAATGAGAATAAAGAAGGATAATCCATGCAGAAAGGAAGTAGCGTGCAAAGAATCCAAGAAGATGAAGAAGAATAAGCAAAATTCAAAGTCAAATTGCAGCTATAGTGATGATTCATATGAATATAAAGAAATGGCCAACTTCGTAAGGAAGTTGAAGAGAGGGACTGAAAAGTACAAATGTATGTTTCCCTTAATGTGTTTTACTTGTGGTAAAATTGGTCATTTTGCTTCTAAATGTCCTTATGCTAATAATTCACATAGTGATGAAGAAGAAGTTCCCAAGAAAGAAAAGAAATATCAAAAGGTAAACAAGAAAGGAAATACTAGGAAAGTCTTCAAGAAAATCCTTTACTCAAAAGAAGATAATCCATCATCTAATGAAGATAGTGATAGTGATAGTGACTCAGAAAGAGAGTTATTTATGGCAATGGAAACTTAGAAAGGAACCCTTGAAAATGACGAAGAATATTATGAATAAGGTGAAGTGGATCTCGAGGTACAACTAATCGGTTCTCTAAGTGAAATAAAAAGAGAAAGGATGAAAAACAAGTCCCTCAAGGAAGAATTGATCAAGCTGAAGGAGAATTCTCAAAACCCTAACAAAAAATCTGAAGAAGTTGCTCACTTAAAAATAAAGGTGACGGAAGCAAAAAGGAGAGAAGAAATTTTGACAAGTCATTTTAAAGAAAGATCTAAGGACTTGAACAAACTTGAAGTAGAATATAATCAACAAGAAAGAAGATTTAAAAAAGAAATCATATCCTTGAAAACCCAACTCAAAGAAGCAAGGAGATCATAAGAAGTAATGAAGATCCAGATGATGAAGAAAGAAGAAGATTCTGAAGGAAATAATAGAAGAGAAGATCATGATCAAATAAGAAATGAATTTAGAATGACTACATCACAAAGAAAACCATTCACTCCCAGGTATCAAATTTTCTTTCATGGTTATTGTTTTATTTGTAATAACTTTAGACATAAAGTTGTAGATTTCAAAGTATATGGAAGAAATGCTTGGGCAATATATCTTTATGTGGATCCCTACAATATTGAATGTTACAAATGCCACAAGTATGGACACGTAGCTCGTGAGTATAGAAGCATGATGAAGTCTTCCATGAAGGAAAACACCGATATTAGGTACAAGAAGGTTTGGAGAAGAAAACAAAAACAAGAAGAGCAGGTGGATTAAGAACACCCAGAGATCATACTCACAAGATTTGCAGGCATGTGAGATCATGATGAATCTACAGGTGAAGAGGAAGATTTCAAAATTCAGAATGATGACTCTACAGCAAATCAACTTCGGCCATTGTTCTAATCCATCTGGCTTGGAGACTCCCAGTGAATGTGAATATTGAAGAGGGGGAGTCTAAGTAGTAGCTATTAAATATTTTAGAATGTGTTGCAAATGTATAGAACAAATTGGTGGACATATTTGTAACCTGTGTGAGAAGTAGGAATATGTGGTGATCAGTTACAACAGATTTGAAGAAGTATTCAGAATAGTAAAGTGACAAATGGGTTGGCATCATGTGCAATTGAGTAGCAGAGTCATGGACAATTTTTGTGACATGTGGATAGATATGAATTCATAAGATGGTTGGTAGGTATAGAAGAAAATATTTGACATGAACCAGAGAAGATACATGACAATGGATGAAAGCATGAGCTCGAAAGAAATTATAGAAAGACTCATTGAAGCATATTGACAGGTGGAACTAGCTAGTCAGAGGAAGGCAAGTCGTGAGAGGCAAAACAAGATAGGAGGAGATAAATTGTCAAGAGGAGTTATACTTTCAAGGGAAAATTGTTGAATGACTATGTCATTGATGTCAGCTCAGTGAAGACATGACAAGCAATGTAGACTTGAAGTCAAGTGAGGAAGGAAATTTGGTGTGAATGATTTTAATATACATTAGTGGATTACAATAATAGGAATCACCAATGGACAATGAGCAGTGGAAGATAGGAAAGAAGGAATATACAAGAATCCACACATTGATCCACACGACATCTTGAAGAAGAAGATAGGGGGAGAGAAATCGTCAGAAGGAATTACCCTTAATGTCAAATGGGGAGAGAAAGAACAAAAGAAGGAGAGAAAGATTAGAAGCATGAAGACAGAGGGAGCGATATTGTTAAAATAAGGTATATTGTCAGAGGAAATTACCCTTTGTCATTGACGTCAAATGGGGAGAGAAAAGTAAGAACTCATGAAGAAAGGGGTGTTGGAATTTTGGTATGCTCGTTTAACCATAGACAATGTCACATCATTGTCACCCAACCATAAGCATTCACATATGCCACCCCCTAGCACACTAACATTTACTTACAATAATTCTAGCAAGCCTACTCCAGAACCAACAGATAAACCCTAGTTACTAACTGCAACAATAAATCAAGACAAGTAGAGCGCTCCTTCTCTAAGGGTAGCACACAAGAGCGAGAGTCTCCATATCCACAGAACAAGTACCATACACAATTGCAGCAGCTGCAGCTGTACTATTCTCTCAAACTTTCACCATACTTAGCAAGAATATCACCAAGAGTATCACCAATAATGTCACCAAGAGAATCACCAAGAATGTCACAAAGAGAGAGACCAAGACCAAGAGATGACAATGTGCCCTTATTCCTCCTTGCAGCTGCAGTTGCAGTTGGAACTGCAGCTCTCCACAATACTTGTGCACTAATTGGTTATTCAAATGAGCTAAAACGTCCTCTATTTATATTAATATGTCCAATGAATTTTTTGGTTGGGCTGACCTGACTTTATAGTAATTATATTTTTTGTTTATCTTTTTCCTATGGAGCCGACTTGTATTTCTGGAAGAGAATATTCTAACATTATTATTCTTCTAGGCCATCTTGTATTCTAGGGTTTCCACACATCTGTTTAATGGTTCACTTGCTTCTAAAATATTTTATTCTAATTCATAGGTTACACGTGGAGGTTAATACCTCTTGCAGCTACCAAAACATCAACAAGGCGAAGCAATGGTCACAAGGGGAGTATGAGTGTGCCCATCAATTCCAAAGGGGGAGATTGTTGGAAAGTTAGTTGTCATTGATGTCAACCCTAGAACAAGTCTAGAATCCCCAGAAGCCCCTATAAGTAATGGGTGATGTCCACTCTAGAAGACATCTAGAAGCCTCCAGAAGTAATGGGTGTATTTGAAGAAGTCTCCAAAGTGGCCACTTTATGGCATAGCTTTAATCATGGCCCTCATGGGAAGAGGCATTGAAGAAGTCTACAAGAATCCCTAGAGGTGTGGTCATGAAGCCCGGAGGTGTTTGAGGAAAAAGAGGATGAAGGGCATTGCAAATACATGCAAAAAATTCGTAACCATTTCCAACGGTAGGTGGTACGTCATGTGGTTCCTCGCGGTTGAGAAGTTATGCACTCTTAAATATGAATCCTATAAGTATGGTCAAGAAGCCCCGAATCTAATGTCAAAGAAGTTATAAGTTGACCCCAAATAAATTAGAGAAAAAGTTGTTGCAACAAGAAGTTACAGGTCGACCCTAAAGTCAAATAAAGGAGGCATTTGGAAAAGTATAAAAACACATCAAGAACCTCAAATTTGATCATTAATCCAAGTGTGTGTTTATGGTATGGATCTAGCATAAGTGGGTCTGCACTTGTGTTAGGAGGATTAGTGAGGTCAACAAAGAAAATCTAGCCTAGGAGAAAGGAGGTCGAGTAGAGAAAGTATTTTTTTGAGGTTATCCATGGGTTGCAGTGGAGCAGGGCGTGATGATACATATGAAGATGAAGAAATGACCAACATAGTAAGGAAGTTGAAGAGAGGAACTGACAAGTACAAAGGTATGCTTCCCTTAATGTGCTTTAATTGTGGTAAAATTGGTCATTTTGCTTCTAAATGTCCTTATGCTAAGAATTCATATAGTGATGAAGAAAAATTTCCCAAGAAAGAAAAGAAATATCAAAAGGGAAACAAGAAATGAAATAAAAGGAAAATATTCAATAAAAGCCTCTACTCAAAAGAAGAAAATTTCTCATCTAATGAAGATAGTTATAGTGATAGTGACTCAGAAAGAGTGCTCTTCATGGCAATGGAAACTTATAAAGGAACCCTTGAAAATGACGAAGAATATTATGAAGAAAGTGAAGTGTATCTTCACCAATATTGAAAGGGGGGGAGAGTGTGAATTAATATTTAGCACTTTTTAGCATTTTTAAGCACAAGATTTAAACATCAACTTATCAATAGTTTATCACTTATTATTGCATTTAACATTTCATGAACATATAACCATAAATAGTACCATTCAATAATACATCACATCATACACAATGCACACGATATTTTTACGTGGAAACCCAAATAGGAGAAAACCACGAAATACTTTATTATATATCAGAAGATTACATTCATAGGAAGCACCAACTTCCAAAATTCTCCAGCACCAACCAGAAGGAGACTCCAACCCCCTGTTTATAGGCTTCAACCTGAAGGAAGCTACAACTCCCTAGATTCTCTAGCTCTAATCGGAAGGAGGCTCCAACCCCTTGATTTACAGGCTCCAACCTGAAGGAATCTCCAACTCCCTATATTCTCTGGCTCCAACCAGAAGGAGGCTACACAACCCCCTTTCCTTTCCCCTTCCTTTCTCACTAAAATATAAATGGAGACTCAACCTATCACTGAAATTGTCATCGATAATCAAACTGTCATTGTCACTGATCAACCTGTCATTGTCATTGATCAACCCGTCACTGTCATTGATAATCAACTTGTCATTGTCACTGATAATCAACCTGTCATTATCATTGATAATCAACATGTCATTGTCATTGATCAACCTGTCATTGTCAGTGATAATCAACCTGTCATTGTCACTGATAATGATACATCATCATCAAAAAAATCATATCCACTCACATAAATCATATGCCAAGATCACCAAGAACATATCTCAGACATATGCCCAACATCATCAAGATATGCATCCAAACCATGTTCCAAGATATACCTCAAGCATGTGCCATAACCTCCATAAACCATGTACCAAGAATATTCCTCAAACATATTCCATATCATTCATGATATGCCGCAACCATGTACCAATAGATATGCCATAAACCATGTATTAAGCATGTACCAAAATATGTTTCAAGCATGTACTAAGCATGGACCAAAATCTCTAATATGTGCATCAAGCATAAGCCATGATCTTGAAAATATCACCAACATCTGTCTCTAGCCATGTTCCAAAGACCCTCAAAGATATGCCTCAATGCATATAAAATAACATCAAGATGCAAACCTCAAGACATAAAAATCATTATCACTATCACTATCTTCATCAGATGAGGAATTATCTTATCTTGAGTAGAGGATTTTCTTGAAGACTTTCTTTTATTTCATTTATTGTTTCCCTTTTGATATTTTTTTTTTTTCTTGTGAACTTCTTCTTCATCACTATTTGAATTCTTAGCATAAGGAGATTTAGAAGCAAAATGACCATTTTCACCACAATTAAATCACATTAAGGGAAGCATACCTTTGTACTTGTCACTTCCTCTCTTCAACTTCCTTATGAAGTTGGTTATTTCTTCATCTTCATTTGAATCATCGTGGTTAAGGGAAGCATAACCTTGTACTTGTCAGTTCCTCTCTTCAACTTCCTTAAGAAGCTGGCCATTTTTTAGGTTATCTGCGGGTTGCAGTGGTGCAAGGTACAAAAGTATGCAAGTCACAGTGAAGAAAAGAAAATATGTATGTGGGTTGACAGTGGATGAATCATGGATCTGTGTCTTGATGAATTTGAAAAGGTTAATGAATTGCTATCTCATTGATGCTAAAGTTGAAGAAGGTCTGTTGGTTTGTGAACGTATGCACCAGGTTGTTCACATGATAAAAGGTATGGTTTTCTATATGTCTTAACGTTTGCATCTTGATGTTATGGTGTATTCCTTGAGGCATATCTTGGAGGGTCTTTGGCACATGGATAGAGACATACATTGGTGATATTTTGGAGATCATGTTTTTTTCTTGATGCACATATTAGAGATTTTGTTACATGCCTAGTACATGGTTTATGGCATATATTTTGGTACATAGTTGAGGCATATCATGAATGATATGGCATATGTTTGAGACACATGTTTTGGTACATGGTTGAGGCATATCATGAATGATATGACATATGTTTGAGACATATCCTTGGTACATGGTTTATGTAGGTTATGGCGCATGTTTGAGGTATATCTTGGAACATGGTTTGGATGCATATCATGATGATGTTGGGAATATGTTTGAGAGATGTTCTTGGTGATCTTGGCATATGATTTATGTAAGTGGATCTAGTTTTTTTGATGATGATGTGATGATGTGATGATAATGATGTATCATTATCAATGACAGGTTGATTATCAGTGACAATGACAGGTTGATTATCAGTGATGATGAGAGGTTGATCAGTGATAGTGACAAGTTTATTATTAGTGACAGTGACAGGTTTATTATCAGTGAAAATGATAGGTTGATCAGTGACAATGACATGTTAATCAGTGACAGTGATAGGTTGATCAGTGATAGTGACAGGTTGGTTATTAGTGACAAGTTGATTATTAGTGACAGTTTCAATGACATGTTGCGTCTCCATTTATATTTCAGGGAGGAAGAAAGGGTCAAGGAAAGGGGGTTGTAACCTCCTTCCAGTTAGAGTTGGAGAATATAGGGAGTTGGATCTTCCTTCAAGTTTGAGCCTGTAAATTAGGGGATTGGAGCCTCTTTCCAATTGGTGTTGGAGAATACAAAGAGTTGAATATTCTTTCAAGTTTGAGTGTTGTATTTATTGGCTTTAAATGTTCTCTAAAGTGCTCACAAATATCTATTTTTGTAATTTTGTTTTATATAATAAAGTTACTTTATTTATTTTTTTAAATAAAAAACAAATTAGAAACTACAATATTATGCAATCTTTTGAGAGTTAAAAAAATAATTGGTTAAATAAAATATCACTTATATATACACAAAACATTTCAAATAAATTCTCATTTTTTTTTATAGAAAAGAATTCAATTGGTTAACAATGTGAACAAGAATGTGAGGTTAAGGAATTTTTAAGAAAAATAATAAAGCATTCAACTTTACAATGTGGAAATGAAATTTGGTAGAGTAAAATAAGTTTGAAGATTATGTATGAGATATTTAGCACCACTTTTTTAATTGAAGATTTTTTTAAAAAAAAAATTGTTAGGTGATGCATATTTTATTGGTCACTTTCTAATGGTATTTGTGATTCTATTAAAGTTGTTGTTTTCTATATTTTGTGGAAGTTTAGTTGTGAAATGTTTTTTCAAGAACATTATTTATATGGATTAAAAGATTTCAGTTTTATTTGTAGTATGGTAAAGACTAAAATAGCGTAGATTACAAAGGGTTGGGAGAGCTTCTATTAACTAGTTTTTGACCATCTTCAAAGGTGGATGAGGAGTGCCCACGGGTAAGCTTTCATAGAGTTATTTTATTCTTTGAAGTATTTTGGATAAATTTGTACAAATTGATTATAAAGTAATTTACAAAAGCAATATAGATTAATAGAGTTTCTTTTCGATGTTGAGTTATATAGGTTGAAACTTGTGGCAAGGGATTTTGTGTTTTCTTCTTTGTTACCTCTATCCACGCATCCAACTTTCCATGGAAGGTGTGACCCATGTTTGGAGGCCTTGTGGTGTCATATGTTGTGCCACCCTCTTTGTTATTAGTTGGGGATCATATGTTGTTGGTTCTTCCTCATGGGGGTGGGGGGTTGATTGATCATATGATTTCACAATGTCTTTTTATCTTTCTCAAGTTTTAAGTGCCTTTCATGTGGGGTAGGGTTGCTCTACCATTACCATGAATGATGTAGTTGGTGGAAAATATGACTGTCCTTTAAGAAGAAAATTTTCAAAGTGTGGAGTCACTACTTCTCGTTGTTTCTAGGTGGTCTTTGGAGTGTTGCATGAGTCTTTTAGGTCAACTCTTGATGGTGAGGTCACTTGCTTCTCTCCCTCCACTACCTTCTACGAGGGTTCATGGGGCTCTTTTCCTGAAGTTGATGGGCCTGTGTGAGGGACCAAGCTTTCCACCATGGGATCTGATGTGAGATTCTCTTCATTGATTAGATGACATTGCTCAAATGCCCCCAACCATGAGGGGGGCCTTTTCTATGACTTATTGGGTTTTCGAGGGTTTTTTCTAGCCTTGGGATAGTGTGCTACAACATGGCTAGTGCCAAAACAAGGTCTGCAATGAAATGCCACCTGCTCATAGTCCAAAAACCGAGTCCAGGTGTAATATTTGGCCACTAGATTTATTTTTAGTGAGAATACATTGGAGAAGTCCATTTCCAGACAAATACATGCATAGGTAGTGTAATCACTTTGCTTTATTTCTTCACTTCTAAAATGAAACTTACCTAGGGAATTTTTAATATTTTTCAAAGAAATAAATCCCTAAAATTTGAAAGGTAGGTTAGGAAGTCTTAATCATATTGAAGCAGTAGAGAGGGAGTTCAAAGAAGAGTCAAATTTTGGGAACCATTCCTTCATGCACAGGTCGGTTCAACCTAAAAACCATGGTCCTGTGTTATGGATGAGATCTTTGTCTTTCAATGAGTCAAACTGTAACATACCCATTACCAACAAAAAACTAAATTGCCTTGATACCAATTTATAACATACTCATTACCAACAAAAATCTAAATTTTCTCTGATAGCACTTTTAAAATACCCTTTCTTGTTGAATACAAAATTAAAATGCCCCAATGCAAATAAATCAAACACACGACATCATGCCCATAGAATTCACATGCAATTAATAACATAATAAAAACCAAGTCCATTAGATATAGCTTGAGTGGTTGGGAGGAATGGTTGTTACCCTCCCCACCCAGGTTCAATTCCTTGTAAGTGACATGTGATGCCCTTAAATGGGTCTATATGATGCTCTTGTTGTTGAGCCTCCAATATTCCGAAAATGCTCGACCTCCCCATGTTCTCTCACAGATTTCCAAGGGGGGGGGGGTTCATGGACCTAGCGAGTACCAGTCTTCGGTGTCATGAACCACGTGTAAAAAAAAACATAATAATAACTGTGAATGCATATAATTAGCAAACACAACAACATTCAAATAAGCATATATATACAATAAAATAAGCATATATAATACAACATAAACTTATCTTTTAAATTGTTGAACCAACTAGTTGTGTATAGGGGATGTTCCTCCCATCCATAGGCTTCTTGTTCCAATTCTCAACGACAAGCCACCCTCAAGTTGAGGCTATGAGTCCACAAGGAGATTTTTTCCTCTTGGTTGTCCACTCTCCACATTCAACAAACCAAAAAATTAGGTTCTACTCCAATAACAGTTCTGATCTACTAGCTATCTTCCCATCAACCTATACAACCCAAGGAATGGGATCCCCCTTCTCTGCCATGTAGTCCCTCGGTCCTTCCCACTTCTCTCCAAGGCTCCAATGCACTTGGTTGGCTAGGAATATTCCAGCGGGGAACTCCAGAAACTCTTAGATGTTCTAGGACTTCTCACAATAGCCTTCTCAAGGCTCTTGAGCCATTTCCTCAACAGGAAAATGAACCACAAACACATAGTTCATTTTTACAGGAACACAGGCCACAATTTCAGCATAAACATATCTCAATAATGGTTTTCCTCAAGCACAACATGGTTGGTTCTTTTATCACCACCCAACTCCCCTCTTGCTCTCCAAAATCAGCAAGTAAAAATCCCCCTCTTTTTCTATTTGAATTTCCTTCTTCACCCAATTCTCACTCTTCCCAAAAATTATTGATTGACTCTCACACCTCCCCCATGCTTGCTTGTACTCAACCCATGTTGTCATAACTAAGTGAGTTGAATCCTCAACCATCCACTTACATGAATTCAATGATTGAGTGTCTAATAAGTCAAAGGGAGGATTAGATGGTAAAGATGCATTAACTTAGACAAATGAAATGGGTTTTCCTTGGACACCCCTTTATTCTTCTCTCTTGTGGAATCATAGCCCCCCCCCATTGTTACAGTCTCACTCATATCGTAGCGAGTGATTTACTTTTATTAATAATTCATTATACAATTTACATAGTTCATCCTTCATGCATTTTAATCAATACATGCTCTTTGACCCAAACTTATCAGCTCACCATCCTAAATCGCATATGCACATTTACATTATAATTTATGGGATTAAAACTAGGGATATTACACAAAATCTACAACAAAGATTCCTTTGGCACATGGGTATATGTATGCCTCCTTTTGAATTTCTTGCTTCGAGGTTATCAAGATTCAACTATGGATATCAACTAACTTTGGCCAAATCATGTTAAATTTGCAAGTTAGTGCAATGGAGGGCATTGAAGCTTCTTTAATCATATTTACACTTCTCAGAAGAGAGAGTTGAGAATATGAAGGAAAACCAACCAACATCCCAAAAAATAGGGGAGCTTTTTATATAATTAGGTGTGCAACTCAGAGTTAAAAGCACTCTCCCATGGAAAAATGCAAGAGGTTGTTCATTTCAGGCATAATATGACCTTAAGCTTTTTATTTTGTCTTTTAGGTAAAATTAGGGTCATTTGTATACTATATGTGTACCATATTTTGTGTTAATATACGCTAAGATTTCAAAAAAAAAAATGGTATGCAAACAACAAAGAGCATAATTGAATGAAAAGAGCTATGCTTACATTAATGTAACTTGACAACATTACACATATGTTTGCATACCAAGTATCCTTCATGTTACTTACTTCATTGGATGGTTCAAAGATAAAATTTTGTATGGATGGTCATATTAATGAGGAACAAAATTGTCATATTGGGGAAAATCCTCCTAATTCTTCCCCTTGAAATCTCATTATGAGCTCAACATGTCACTTGCAGGGATAAACCCTTGGTGGGGAGGATAATGCTCCATCCCACAATCACTCGGGCTAGACCCAAATGACTTAGATTGTTTTACTTATCCATTAAATAATAATAATAATCTCTTTTTAAGGTCATGGCCAAGCCAGACACCAAATTGGTGTATGAGACCCCTCCACTAGCGATTTGACTAGTAAAGTCTACGAAGGTATACATACCCTACCCCCCTCTGGATTTGAACTTGTTACCTCTTAGGAGGAAAGACATGTTCTTAACCATTAGGCCCACTCAGGTTGTATAATAATAATCTATTTTTAAGGTCACGACCAAGCCAGACACCAAATTGGTGTATAAGACCCCCTTGTTTGTGGGACAAGGGACCCCCTTCGCCCAGTGATTTTACTGGTAAAGTCTACGGAGGTATGCATACCCTACCCCCCTCTAGATTTGAACTTGTGACCTCTAAAGAGGAAACATGTGTTCCAAACCATTAGGACCACTCAGGTTGTATTAATCTACTTTCCAGTATGTATGTATGTAAATGTAAATGTATTAAGATATTAAGAAGTCCATAATATAATTGCAAAAAAAAAAACAAGGTGTTCTATAACTATAAAAAAGAAGTTAGATGCTTTTATTGTTCAATGGGATGAGATTTGCAATATGCCATATTCATCACATTAATTAAAAAAAAATGAAAAAAAAAA
>JASDQU010737357.1:26082-39106 GCA_032191745.1 Picea mariana | reverse complement strand
AAAAAAAAAATGGTATGCAAACAACAAAGAGCATAATTGAATGAAAAGAGCTATGCTTACATTAATGTAACTTGACAACATTACACATATGTTTGCATACCAAGTATCCTTCATGTTACTTACTTCATTGGATGGTTCAAAGATAAAATTTTGTATGGATGGTCATATTAATGAGGAACAAAATTGTCATATTGGGGAAAATCCTCCTAATTCTTCCCCTTGAAATCTCATTATGAGCTCAACATGTCACTTGCAGGGATAAACCCTTGGTGGGGAGGATAATGCTCCATCCCACAATCACTCGGGCTAGACCCAAATGACTTAGATTGTTTTACTTATCCATTAAATAATAATAATAATCTCTTTTTAAGGTCATGGCCAAGCCAGACACCAAATTGGTGTATGAGACCCCTCCACTAGCGATTTGACTAGTAAAGTCTACGAAGGTATACATACCCTACCCCCCTCTGGATTTGAACTTGTTACCTCTTAGGAGGAAAGACATGTTCTTAACCATTAGGCCCACTCAGGTTGTATAATAATAATCTATTTTTAAGGTCACGACCAAGCCAGACACCAAATTGGTGTATAAGACCCCCTTGTTTGTGGGACAAGGGACCCCCTTCGCCCAGTGATTTTACTGGTAAAGTCTACGGAGGTATGCATACCCTACCCCCCTCTAGATTTGAACTTGTGACCTCTAAAGAGGAAACATGTGTTCCAAACCATTAGGACCACTCAGGTTGTATTAATCTACTTTCCAGTATGTATGTATGTAAATGTAAATGTATTAAGATATTAAGAAGTCCATAATATAATTGCAAAAAAAAAAACAAGGTGTTCTATAACTATAAAAAAGAAGTTAGATGCTTTTATTGTTCAATGGGATGAGATTTGCAATATGCCATATTCATCACATTAATTAAAAAAAAATGAAAAAAAAAAACAAAAAACAAAAACATCATATCAATCATTATAAATAAAGATGATAGACTCATTAATAATATAAAATTTTAATCTCTTATTTTTTATTTTTGAGTTTGATTTTTTTATCCTTCTTCCCGCTTAATCAATCTAAAATTAAAATAGTTCTATACTAATATAAACACAAAACTAATATAATTTTTAAAATATATATTAGAAATATTGTTGAAAAAATATAAATCTAAAATTAAGATTACTCTATGATAATGTAAAAAAAAACAAATATAAGCTCAACCTTGTATAATGAAGTTTTGTTATATGCCCACCGAAGCAAATGAAGTTTTTAACCTTGTATGCTCATTGGTCGCTCCTTCAACGGATATGTAATTCTCGAGCAGATAATCGTAACCTTGACATTCTTACGGCCAAATCTCGTGGGAGAATAAATGGAACCCCGCAACCTGCCAATATCCCTTTGCGTGAAATGAAGAGTGAAAGGGGTTCCCTAAACTTGAGCGTACAATCGAAACCCACAAGAAGTGATTTTCCTTTTCCCCTATCTAGCTCAATCCAAAGTCCAAACAAACTCTCCCTTGGTGCGAATTATGAATAATACAAATTTTTTCTAAGGAATATACCGAAACGACCATTAGAGGAACAGAGTTTTCACCTGGAATAACTGACACTAGAAGATAATATCTTGCCAACCCTATTTACTATTTCCATATAGGCGTTTTATTTATTTTGAGATAGCATTATTAATGTTTGTTGTTGACATGGATGAGCTGCAAGATTCAGGCATGGCTTCTAAGAAAGCTAGGAAGCAAAAGGAGCCCATATTTGAGTTGATCCCACATCGCAAGGAGGATTAAATGGAGACAAACTTTGGCATTCCAGTACCAACCTCTGTTGACACTAAGTGGCATTCCAAGATGAACCTATGTTGACACTAAGTGTTGTATGGACCCTAGCATAGTCTTCAAATGGGGAGACTTGTACCAAATGTTCCAGGAGGACACTTACCTAAAACTTCCACTTCTCCCTAGAGAATCTAATCCAAATGAAGGGGTCTACCAATCCATAAAACACTCACAGTTGAACAAGGTATTTTCCCTTCCTACTATGTTCCCCTACATGGAGATTGTTTCTTGGCTCATTAGCCGAGAAAACATTGATCACATGATGATAGGGGCAATAATGAAAAATCCATTGCTTATGTAATATCCCCAAGGACGAGCCCCAGTTGTATTTATGAATTGTAAACATGTTTTGTAGGTTGGTGCGCTGAGTGTTATAATAAGCTAGGAAGCTTATGTGATGATTAGGCCAGAGAACCTAGGATTCTAAGGCCAGGAGTCTGTTTTGTATATGTAATTATGCAAAATCATTAATAAAAATATAAACATTGTTGTGTGTAGATCGACCATGAAGAAAGAGTGATGGGGGACTAAGCTTCCACAAGGTTGGGTAAGGGAGGAGGCTAAGTGTGTGGGCCTAGGGGCTAAGCTAGGGGGCTTACCTCTAAAGGAGATAATAATTTATTATTATTTCCTAAAGGCTAAGGTGGACAATTGATCAATGTTGTCCTAAGTTCCTGGAAAAATGAACGTATGCTATGTGGAATACATGCAGCTCCAGGAAGACAGGTGTCGACCTATGCGCATGCAGTTAAAGCTAAAGAGTCAGCTCGTGTTGAGGGTTCGCTAGCCATTCTCCGTGGGGGGGTTTGCCGATCATTCTTCCATCCTCCGCCTGAACTCATGGCTGGCCATTCCCGTGAATTTCATCTGGCCTCTGCGTTTTGACCTCTGCATAACCACGCACCTCTGAAAACCAGAACCGTGAAGTCGACCTATGTGAGTCCTTGAACCCGACATATCTACTCTTGCAGAGTCGAATTCATACCTGGACCGTTTGGGTCGCTGCCTTCTGTTTTCCTGAGTTGTTTCGACCAGTTACCGTTGTTTTCACCCATACCTTGTTGGAACTGAGTCGAAAGTGGCTGAAGAAGCAAGTTGTCAGGCCCGTGGTAGAAGAGGCAAGTTGTCAGGCCTGTGAGTAGCTCTCTCCAGGTGAGAGAGTTTGCTGGGAAGTGATTTTCTCCTAGAGAGAGTCCAGCACCAGCTACGAAGCTCTAAGAATTCCTGATCCGGCCTGTTGTCGAGACCCTGAGAGGGAGGTGAAACAGTCTATGGAATGTGTTATAATGAAGGTGTATACTCCCAGGTGGAATAGGCATGTGGGGAATGAGAGTCCGTGAGTAGTGAGCGTAAGAAGGCTCCTGGAGAGAATCCTTTCGGTTGCATTGTACAGTGTTCCTGTAACCTCAGCCTAGTCTAGGATTCCCTTGCCCTGGGTGGAGCTTAGTCCCAGCTCGGGGGTGAACCATTGTTGAGCGTGGTGAGCAACGTGGTCTAAGGATGGGAGGTTCATGTAAGGTAGCTAGAGAGGTAGTGGGGTGGGGCAGGGGGCCCATAGTGATAATAGTGGAGGTCGTTCAATGGAAGGTGGACTAGGTCCACTATATTATTAAATAAGGCCTACTATGGTAGTTAGATATAATAAATGTAAGAGGACTTCTTAGAAGGTTCTACTTCTAAAAGATTCCTCCTCTAGAATTTTCTTAGGTGATGGTAGCACTATATAAAAGGGTTCAAGCAATGTAATGGGACATGAAGAGAAGTATTGTATTTGGAGTTGAAGCTCAATAGGAGAATGCCCCCTCGAAGAAGCAAGTGAACAGGAGAGGATCCCTTCCATAACAGGATCCATTGTATGGTGTTGCCCTACCTCAAGGGTTTGGTAATAATAAAGTGTGGTTTCTTCTATCTTGCTCTGTGGATTTATTGTGTATTTAGTATTTGTGGTGATTATATTTGTAGATCTATTTAGGTTCTTAACAAGTGGCATCATAGCACTTCCCTTGGCAGACATTGTGGGCAATTTTATTTTTTTTTGCAGATTTTTTTTTTTCAGAGAAGAAAAAAGATGGCCGCGACATTCTAGAAATTTTTGGTATATTTCTGTGCAAAATTTGTAGAAGCAGGTTGTAGATCTGAGTTCCTCTCAAAAAAACATCCAAGTTGAAAAAACAAATCGTTTGAAACGAAGTTCGAGAAATCAAGATATTGAAGTTTTAAAATCTGCAATTTTCAGGGTTTTTTCCGTGGACGGCGACGCAATTTTTTTAATTTATATAGAAATTGGAGGCCGAATTTGCCCAAATAAATTATAGATCTGAGTTCCTCTCACAATTTCACCCAATTTCAAAAAACAAATCAGCCAAAACAGAGTCCGGGAAGTGAAGTTATGAGCATTTTAAATTTAGCAGTTTTTTAGGGTTTTCCAGAAAAAAACCGTGATTTTCTGTCGTAACTTATTGTTATATTTTTTGGGTTTTTTCATGACAGTTGCAGGACCAGAGAGTTCATAGGGTTCTCAGATGCATATTTCCTCTCAAACCCTCAAAGAAATTCTACAAATTACTGAAAAATTCAAATCCCAATTGTATGACACATTGGATGCTAGATTGCATGACCTTGCAGATGGCCTCAATGATAGTTTTCGTAGTATTCAAGATTCATTGGATAGCATGCAAGAGAGATTTCTTATGACGGACATCAGGGAGGAATATAATCAATAAATATATGCTTGGTATGATTCTGAGACCGATTGCGATGATTGGTATATGGATAGTTGACATTTCTAGGATGACAACCACTTCCATCTTTTATTTGATGACTCTACTCCACCTTCTATAGAGCACATAAATGTGACACATCAGGAGCTAGTTATGATTACCAGTGTCCATCCTGCATTGTTCCTTCCAGATTCAGCTTTGACCATTTTCCACTATGTGGATGGATATTCTTATTTGGATCCACATGATATGTGTCAGTATTGGGAGCATCATTTTCAGTTGGTTATTGGGTGCCGATATCTTTCGTGTGGAGTTCACATGAACACTTGGACATGGGACCCTAGTTTACAATGGTGGTTGGAGTACTTCAACATGGTGGCTTCCATTTCTCAATGGGGCCCTGGTTCTCTAGTCTACTTCAAGACTATGGTCCACACTTATCCATGGGATCCTAGTATATGGTTGTACATCAAACGTTGAGGACAACGCTTTCATAAGGGGGATGGAATGTAAGATAGCTAGAGAGGTAGTGGGGGGGAGCAGAGAACCCATAGTGATAATAGTGGAGGCCATTTAATGTAAGGTGGACTAGGTCCACTGTATTATTAAATAAGGCCCATTATGGTAGTTAGATATGATCAATGCAAAAGGACTTCTTAGAAGGTTCTACTTCTAGAAGATTCCTCCTCTAAAATATTCTTAGTTGATGGTAGCACTATATAAAGGGGTTTAAGCAATGTAATGGGACATGAAGAGAAGCATTGTATTTAGAGTTGAAACTCAATAGGATGATGCCTCCTCGAAGAGGCAAGTGAACAGGAGAGGATCCCTTCCATAATAGGATCCATTGTATGGTGTTGCCCTACCTCGAGGGTTTGGTAATAATAAAGTGTGGTTTCTTCTATCTTGCTTTGTGGATCTATTGTGTATTCAGTATTTTTGTTGATTATATTTGTCGATCTATTCAGGTTCTTAACAATTTTTGGAAGGTCTGCACGCAGTTAGTGGTCTTCTAATAAAAGATAAGTATCGTTTTTATGTTCATTTACATGTTGTGTAATGGTACATATGTTGTAATTGATAAGTATTGAATATGTATGTTGTATATGTTGCATGTGTAGGCTTACTGTTACTTCCACATTAATATGTTATATGTGTGTGTGTGTGTAGAATGGGTATTCTATGTTCATATGGATGTGTATGTTTTTCCATAAGTATCTCTATGTGGCATAGCCAGTAGTTAAGGCTGGAGTTGTCACAGATTAGAATAGTGCAGCAGAGCTACAGGAGTGGCATTTCTTGGCCTATTGGTGGCTGGGGATGTTACATTTTGGTATCATAGCTAAGTAAAGTGTTTGAGTAGTGGCATTGTCCAGCCTGTTGGTGGTTGGGGATGTTACAATTTGGTATCAGAGCCATGGTTTTGACACTGAGCCTGGATGGGCCATGTTAGTGGTTAACGAGACAAAGATTGCAGAGTGAATTGTTGTTGAAAGGGACAAAATTTGAGGTTCAGAGTGTCCCTGAGTGCAAGGAGTGTGTCGACAGAGTCTTTGACTCAAAAATCTCAAGAGAAATAGATTGATTTTTCTCATGAAGAGACGTGAAGATCTGTTGCAAGGAGTGCATAGATCCAAAAGTCGACTAAGTGTCGAAGCAACCCTCTAAGGAGAAAGGGGTTCGAGAAATGAAGCTCGGGAGGAGGAGCGACAACAGTCATCAGATATGTTGTTGGAAGGAGTCTGGATTGTTAGATCTGTGTCCAGGAAAGCAAAGGAGAGCGCTGAGGAGGAAACAGATCCCAAGCCGACGGATCTGAGCACAAAGGATCGACATTCGTTCAATCTAGGTTGATAGGTGGCGAAAGATCCACAACTCTGGAGTGAGATCACTTCGGAATTTTTGTAATTGAGGAGAAAAGCAAAATAGCCGATGTAGATCCTGGTCATTGGTCGCCAGAAGAGTACATTTCAACAGATCTGAGACTTCATGGAAAGTCACTTCAGAAGATTTCAAGTGTGGAGTGAGTTTGAAACTCCTGAAGTGTCGAAGTGTTGAAGTCACTCATAGTCGTTGATCATGAAGGAGGAAACGCGTCGGTAGATCGTGAACTCCGGGGGAAAGTGCTCCAGGTAAAAGCGAGCGTAGAGGAGTTGAAACTCCCAAAGTCTAAAGCTCCAAAGCTTGAAGAGCCGAAGTGGTGAGTCATGATGATGTCACCTGGAGGTGACGTGGACCTTTCCTATACCTGCCACGTGCGCCCACCTGAAATTTTTACAGCTGTACTATGTGGGCCCTGAGATTGAATAACATAGTTAAAGGTCGGCGGGCCCACACTGGCGTTGATCACGATACATCCAAATCGACGGCCAAGAGGAATTGTGGGGACCTAATTTGCAAGGGAATTAATTTCTCAGGGTGGTCCCGCAATCCAAACCACGGTTTTCCAGGGGGGTTACGTGTCATTTTCAAAGGAATTGCAGGATGAAAGGCGAGTTACTCCAAACCACAGATGCATGCCCCCACAATTTGAAGGTCTTTAAGTGTTTTGTGAAACCGTGGGTCCTAGTGGACGCGTGGCGCCAGTTGTGAAGTCAGAGACTTGACACTTCAGAAGATTGTTTCTTCAGGGAATGAAAGAAAGAACTTACAAAATTTTCGTAATGTCGAGGTGACGAGACGTAATAATGTCACAAAAGGTGACATGGAAGTGTTTGGAAATTAACGGTTCAGGGAATTGGGGGTGTGCGAATGTGAAATCCTCTGAAGTCCCAAAGCTCCAAAGTTTTGGAGCTCACATGCTTGAAGTTCCACAGTGGGTGTGAGCCATTGGACGTTGGGTAGTCGTGGATTGTTGATCCACCCTACTTCACGAGTCTGGTAATCTGAACTCCGAGAGATTGTTGTGTGATGCTTGGAAATCTTCCAAAGCCGAAGGCCGAAGGCCCGAGTAAGAACCTATTGATCTAGTGCTTGGTCATGACCCATGGTCGCGTGGGTTGGGGACTAAGAGAAAGGGACTAGTACCTTAAAATCGTGTTAAAGAAGGGAAAAACGGGTAAAAAGGAAGCTCGTGGGTTCCGTCTGGTTCGGACCTGCATCAGAGAGGCACTAAAGACCTGTGAAATTTATGATAGGGTCCAACAAATATCTAATAGCCATTAGCTCAGAGAAAAGAAATCATTTCACAAGAAGTGCATCAGAGAGGAAGCACAAGTTTTAAAGGATTATATCTTTATGCTCAAGGCTCAGAATAGAGCAAGGAATACGTGATTAGAAAGGTCTCAGAAAGAGGATTCTAGATGTAATGGTTACATTAAAACATAAAAAGTGTTAGAGATGTCTTCAGATAGAAGAAATAAGAAAGAAGGTCAAGGAAAATTCTTTATTCTACATMTGAGATTTTTCAGAAGTCATTGGATCAGATGTTAGGTTCGATAAGCAGMATGGAAACCCCAAATGAAATTCTTGTTTGGATAATACAKTTCAGGTGACAATTTTTTCACATCAAATGTGAATTCTAGGTGGATAAAKCCATCTGCAATACATGATAATGCATGAGCCATAAGTTCGTATGGAGATGCAAAGAATGGGAATAAAGAAGGAAGGTTTTATGGAATATGAAAGATTTTGGAGATAAGATGTGACACCTCCAAAGATCAGTCTTACAGATTGGAGGTAGCACCTCCATTATTGCTATCAAAATGCGTAGTGGAAGCATGGCATGAAGTCATCAAATATGGCATGACAGAAGTTGAATATGCGTGAGCTGAATTAGAGGAATCCAAATAATATTGGAATGTTGAAAGTTAATATCAGCATAATATGTTATGGCAAATATGCAAAGTAGACAAGGAAAAACTCATGGATGGAGTCAAGTCCATGAATATCCTAAGATAATGGAATAAGAAATCACGAGATAGATATCAAGCTAATAGGAATGCATGTCAACACTCCACGAAGGAAAGCTAGAATAGTAGAGGATTGTTGATGCACTCCGAGGGTGTGAAGGTATTTCCATAAGAGCATGGAGATATCAAGTCAAGAATAATTTTAAAGTGAAGTGACTTCTAAAGTGAAATCAATAAGGAACCAGGAAGAAGAAAACGATTATATGCATGGTTTTGAATGTAGAGAGATGGTGCCTGACAAGAATCCATTTTAAGTGACATAGATCCATGATTGACAACCCAAGAGGTTGGAGGTATCACTTGAATCTATGATGGTAAGGTAAAAGAAGGACTTTCAGTTAATTCTAGGTAGCTAGCAAAAGAGAAGAGGAGAGTACAAGAAAACCTCAAGTCCTAAAGTATTCCATTCAGAAAGGGCTGAAGAAGTTTAGTCCTGAAGAGTAATTGGATATTGAAGAATCCAGAGTCTATAAAACAACTTGGTGTGGAATTTGATTCATCCAAGTACGAGATTGGGATATTTGGACCTAGGAAATTAACGAAAGGTTAAGGTTAATATCAGCTTAGTTTGAGACTATAAATGCAAAGGCAACCAAGAGTGATTTGGCTAGAAAGTGCTTAGGACAAAAATAGTCATGTACAGTGACTAAAATGAGAGCACAAGAAGATCCAGGAATCTGGGAAGAATTGAAGACTTATGGGATCAGCAAGGAAAAGTTGCACATGGGAAAGAAGTTGCTACAATTTATGTGGTAGCAAGTATGTTACAGCTTGTTGGGTCAGCTAGAGGAAAGAATGTTTGTGTGTTTGCAAGTGTTGTTGGTGATGTTGTTGTATAAGTAGGGCAACAAAAGAGAGCTGAAGTGTTGATTATAATTTTGATAAAAGAAGCATGAAAGCTTCTACTGCCATCAAACATTCAGGTAGTATAAAATTTATTGATGGCAGTCATGCAGGTATGAGTTTTTATTACTCTTTTGGCATAATTGTTGAAAGGAAATTTAGGTAAGAATTTCCTCGGCCAGAGTTATTTTATAAAATCACATGATTATATTATTGAGTGCACACCATTGGATGTGGTAAAGGCTGGAGTCTTGTATTAATTCGAATATTTTTAGCTTCTGAATGCACACACTGACATAGTAGAATGTCATGTTAATTTGGTTATGGGGTAATAACCAAAGAATTAAAAGATAAGAACTTGTTATAGGAATGAATGCCAGTAAGCTAATCATGTATGAGACCAGGACATGGTTGGATATGGCAAGGTACAGATATGGAAAGGTTATGAGTCACGCGGGTACTAAAAGCTTCATGCCTTTAAATAAAACATGGATTGCAACCTTTTTGCTAACACTAATGAACACCACAGAATTATATTCTTGGTGTAGTGTTCAGGTCGAAAAGGAAGGCATCCAATTAATTGGGAAGACAATAGAAAGTGTGTGGAGAATGTGTCAACACATTGACCAGAATTCCAACTTATGGATGGTGAGATACATGACTGAGATAAAGAGCATTATGTAATTCAATGCAAGGTGCACTGAATAAGTATGCATTGAGAATTCTACTCATGCATAGTAAGTGATAGAATTGTATATTAAAGGCAATAGTTGAATGAGTTTTGTAAGTACATGCATATAAATTATTGCATGGAAATAATTGTTATTAACAGCTGAAATGTTGTTAACTCATGAAGTTGAGGACATTTTAGGGGGGTGTTAGACATTGCAACAGGAACATTGCAAGTCAAGTAGTCACATGAGCATTGACTACAGGAAATTCTCTTGTTCAGAAAAAGAAGTAATGAACTTACAGATATTACTATGAACATGTATATGCATAGAATGACGAGACGTTCTAGTTTATTAATTATTGGGTAATTGTGATTGAATTGCTATGTGCAGGAAATTCTAAGATCACTGCATAAGATTTTGTACATATTGCAATTGAATTATGATGTATAACAAATACTGACAATTTGTTGGTTGTATGCAAGATGAAGCATTATAGGAAAAATGGTATGTAGTTTGGTGCATGCATTACAAGGATCGCTGCATTCACAATATGGCAACAACCAAGATGAATTATGAAATCAAATTTTATGTTTTGGGGAAAAGATGAATTTCCTTTGAACTAAGTTTGAGTTTCCAAATAAATTATTTTATGTTTTCTCATGATAACTGCATGTGGGTGATGCAGATGAGATGATATTGATTAAAGTTGGAATGTTGACTACAAAGAGTAGCTCAGGGAAGATGTTGATTGGAGACAACAAATCTTACCCTGTGGAACCCCGATGGATCTAAGTGTGTGTACACTTATCCTTGGGTTGCCTTGGAGAAGGCTGGAGCCCTGAAGGGAGAAGTGTGGGGATAGGTTCCCCAGTATGAGGCCTGGAGGGTACCTAAAAACCTTTAAGGGTAGTTGGAACTCCGAGAGCCACGATGCTCTGAGACTTCCTAAGCTGGCCTGTTGATGAAGCCCAAGGAAAGGGAGGTGTAGTAGCCAATGGACTGTGTAACAATGAAGGTGTACCTCTTGGGGTGGGATAGGCATGTGGGGAATGAGAGACCATTGGTTGGAGTATTATCGAGGTTTGGTACCTTGGCCTAGACCATGTGGATATGGATTGTGGATCATGGCTATCTTGGGAAGCCATCGCCCCAATGGATTCATAGCCCTTCTCATGGGTGGAAGGTCTTCTCAATCAAAAGATAAGTATCAATTCTCTATTTATTGTATTTTGTGTATCTTGTATACAGGTTATAATGTTATTAGAATTGTCTGTATATACATATATATACATTGCATATATGTTTGCATTACCTACATCCATGAATGTACATAATGTGTTTCATGTTTCATTGCTTAAGAAATATATACCTGATGCTAATCATGTTATTGATTGGAATGTTATTCAGGTGGAGCAAGAAGGTGTCTTGCAAGTGCATCCAATGCACATATTGGACCGGAAAAGAAAACGGCTCCAGAATCGAGACACGGGGCTTGTAAAGGTCTAGTGGACCTGGTATGGTCCTAAGGATGCAACATGGGATCATGAGGATGCTATGCGGGCAGAATACCCGCATCTTTTTTAAGATTTTGGAAATCTTGTTGATGTTGTGTAAAGAGTTGCACTGAGGACAGTGCAAAAATAAGGGGAGGGGATTTTAATATCCCTAAGGACGAGCCTCGGTTGTATTTATGAATTGTAAAAATGTTTTGTAGGCTGGTGAATTGAGTGATATAATAAGCGAGGAGGCTTATGTTATGATTAGGCCAGAGAGCCTAGGATGCTAAGGCCAGGAGCCTGTTTTGTATATGTAATTATGCAAAATCATTAATAAAAATATAAACATCGTTGCATGTAAACTGACCATGAAGAAAGAGTGATGGGGGGACTAAGCTTTCACAAGGTTGGGTAAGGAAGGAGGCTAAGTGTGAGGTCCTAGGGGCTAAGCTAGGGGGCTTACCTCTAAAGGGGATAATAATTTATTATTATTTCCTAAAGGCTAAGGTGGACAATTGATCAGTGTTTTCCTAAGTTCCTGGAAAAATGAGTGTATGCTAAGTGGAATGCATGCAGCTCTAGGAAGACAGGTGTCGACCTGGGCACATGCAATTAAATCTGAAGAGTCATCTTTTGTTGGGGGTTCACTAGCCATTCTCCATGGGGGGGTTCGCTGGTCATTCTTCCATCCTTCGCCTGAAATCGTGGCTAGCCATTCTCGTGAATTACGTCTAGCCTCTGCGTTTTGACCTCTACATAACCATGCACCTTTGAAAACCAGAACTATCAAGCAGACCTGTGTGAGTCCTTGAACCTAGCATATCCGCTCTTGTAGAGTCGAGTTCGTACCTGGACCGTTTGGGTCGCTGCCTTCTGTTTTCCTGAGTTGTTTTGACCAGTTACCATTGTTGTCACCCATACCTTGTTGGAACTAAGTCGAAAGTGGTTGAAGAAGCGGGTTGTCAAGCTTGTGGTAGAAGAGGTAGGTTGTCAAGCCTATGAGCAACTCTCTCTAGGTAAGAGATTTTGCTGGGAAGTGGTTTTCTCCCAGAGAGAGTCCAGCACCAGCTACGGAGCTCTGAGAATTCTTGATCTGACCTGTTGCTAAGACCCTGAGAGGGAGGTGAAGCAGTTGATGGACTGTGTGACAGTGAAGGTGTATACTCCTGAGTGGAACAGGCATGTGGGGAATGAGAGTCCGTGAGTAGTGGGCGTAAGAAGGCTCCTGGAGAGAATCCATCTGGTTGCACTGTGCAGTATTCCTGTAACCTCAACCTAGTCTAGGATTCCCTTGCCCTGGGTGGAGCTTAGTCCCATCTCAGGGGTGACCCACTACTGAGCGTGATGAGCAGCGTGGTCTAAGGCTGGGAGGTTCGTGGAATGTCTGCACGTAGTTGGTGGTCTTCTAATAAAATATAAGTACCGTTTTTATGTTCATTTACATGTTGTCTAATGGTACATATGTTGTAATTGATGAGTATTGCATGTGTATGTTGTATATGTTGCATGTGTAGACTTATTGTTACTTCCGCATTA